>OY292395.1:1966419-1988585 GCA_958496205.1 Idaea biselata
GGTCACCTGGCGGCGGTGACAGGTCACCTGGCGGCGGTGACAGGTCACCTGGCGGCGGTGACAGGTCACCTGGCGATGTTGACAGGTGACCTGGCGGCGGTGACAGGTCACCTGGCGGTGTTGACAAGTCACCTGGCGGCGGTGACAGGTCACCTGGCGGCGGTGACAGGTCACCTGGCGGCGGTGACAGGTCACCTGGCGGCGGTGACAGGTCACTTGGCGGCGGTGACAGGTCACCTAGCGGTGGCGACAGGTCAGCTCGCCCCAGCCCGGCCTGAGCGGTCAGTGTCTATGGAGGAGGAGGTCACCTTGGCCTCGAGGTCGGGGTCGGCGGGGCTTTGGGCGGCCCTGAGCGCGTCGACGTGCGCCAGCAGCTGCCCCGCGCGCGCCTCGGCCGCGCCCAGCTCGCCGCCGCGCAGCAGCCCCGCCTGTGCAGACAGCGACGCCGCCGCGCCGCATAGCGTCGCCTTCACAACACACAACGTACGACATTAGCTGGAAGTTTCCAGACTCAACGGGGATTACTAATATAAAGGATTGCCATAATGTACCATAACTAGTCGATGCGGCATCTTAAGAGGGTGGGTAGTGGGTACTGTTACCATTTCCATACAAACATAATACCAAAATAGAATTATGTAAATTTACTTTTCTACCCTTATATCGATATTATTCGGATTAAGATTTTATTTTTACAGGGCCCCCACCATAAGGTTTTCCAAAATATTCATTCGAAATGAAATAAAACGGAAATACATTTCTTTCATTTTTACAGCGTAAATTACTTTTTATTGGGAATAATATAAATAAATAAATAAATATAAATAAATTCTATAAACAACAGACAACGCTATCTAGCCCCGTGGTAAGCGACTAAGCTTGTGTTACGGTGACTAGACAACGGATATAATACTTATATTTATTTTTCTTTTGTAAATACATACATATTATACATAGAGGGACACCCAGACCAGACACAAATATTTATTTTATAAATATAAATACTTGCACCCGGCGGGAATCGGACCCGCGACCTCCTGCATTGCAGTCGCGCTTTCGCACGACGCGCCACAGAGGTCGTCTAATGAATATATTGGAAAATATTGTGGGGCCCTGTAAAAATAAAATCTTAATCCGAATAATACCGATATTAGGGCAGAAAACTAAATTTTCATAATTCTTTTTTGGTATTATGTTTGTATGGAAATGGGAACAGTACCCACCCTCTTAAGAGCCCACTCAAATAATAATACTTAATAATAAAATACGACTTTAGCACTTGGAATGGTGAACGATAATAATTTGTGTGGAAATCACTTTCTTGAGCTCCTCCGTGCGTCGGAAAGCACGTTAAGCAGTTGGCCCCGGTTGTTATCTCTGATAGCAGTCGTTAGGTCAAGTTAGAGGCCTTAGGGCGACCGGAAAATTCTAACACCAGGTGAGACATGTCACTACACGAAAAGAAGGAGACTTTAGCACTGTCAGCAAGAATCGATAACCACAATCAGATTTAAACAATCGCTATACATAATTGTGGAGAGTCAAAATAGGATAGACATTCTAAAAATAACTCTCTAGCTTCTATTTTATTCTCCGAATATCTGTCCTGTCCCGACAATTATGATGTACTAGCTGTGCCCGCGACTTAGTCCACGTAGTTCGAACTCTTAACTACCGCTGTCCAAAAATTCACACTTAAGCGGTGGCCCATCGAAGTACAAACGGAGGAGAAGCAGAAAAGCGAGTACGAGGCTCACAACAAGTAGATTTTGAGGAAGTTTTCTTCTTTGAACATATTTCAAGTAATTCCTACCTGTCCAGTGGCTGCCTGTAGTCTCCGGAAGGCCTCCTCATCCCTCACGCCGGCAGCTTGCTCCAGCTTGTGCAGTCGGTGCTCCAGTTGAGCTATCCGTGTCGTCTGAGCTAGATTCACTTCAGGTTTCAGCTTGAGATGTGCTGTCACCATTTCACCCTGCTTCTTTCTACCGTTAGTTGATGATAGGTACTCTCTGCGAAAAGATTTAGATAAATGTGATAGTTTGGATATGTGTTTGTTTGTTTATTTAGATGTTTGTTCAATCACTCAAAAAGTACCAAAAAAATCCAAAAAATTCGAGCACTCAAAGGCAGGAACACATTTTCTGTGGCTGTGACGTCACAGTAGGTATTAAAAGTCGGTACGCTCGGTTTCAATACAAATCGAGGTACATGTGACGTCTACTATATGTATGTCTGTGATGGATAGTGATGATTTGGTCTAAGATGTAGAGCGGTGTTGGTCTAGTGGTAGATTCCGCGACTTTTATTCCGAAGGTCGTGGTTTCGAATCCAGGCCGACCGCGCAAAAATTTAAGTGCGCTATTAACATCGCTCTTACGGTGAAGGAAAACATCGTGAGGAAACCGACATGTCCTAGGATAAACCACGGTCCGAAGGCATGGGATATTCGCCAATGCGGGGTAGGCTCCCGTGGCGTCTTAAGCCCTCTAAGAAATCACGTACAATTGCCCAATTGTGAGGCTAAGTGCGGAAAAGGCTCAGCGAAACTAAACTAAACTGGTCTAAGATGTAGCAAGCTTTACTTGAAAATGGCAGTGGAACAAGTTGTAAATATAAAAACAATGCATACTTTAATTTCTCTGCTTTGGGGTCGATTTGTTCTCCCTCTTCCAACTTCAGTTCCTCCAGAAGTTTCTTTGTGGAGTTGATTTGAGCTGTCAGTTTTGAGAATTCTTCCTGGAACACAGAATTATTATTTTACTAATGATTCTCGCGCTCGTGAGCTTTTCTGTCTATTAGAGATTACGTCGAAAAAACTTGGCGAAAATGGTGGATGTTCATCGAAAACAGATTTTTCCGATTTTTCGACATCGAATCTCTAATATGAGAGCCAGAAATTGACATGTGAGGGGTGTAATTTCAAAACCCCCTAAAATAAATACTAAGTGTCCATAGTATTTTAATCAATGTCATGAATGAAAATTTTCATTTTTCAATATCGACAATGAATTCGTAATTTGACAAAGTTCAATGTAACAGTATGAACTTGACATTGTTTGCAATGTCTTAACTAGAAATGAATTAAGCTTAAATAAATCGAGTTAAAATCTTGATTTTTTTAAAGGAAAAGAATACATGTAGCTATAAAACATACCTACAAGAATATTACTTTAAAATTGTAAGATTGCACCTACCATATTGAACCAACTTTTAAATCATAGTTCTCACTACTGACTGAACTTCAGATTTAATAACTTTTCTTCTTTATTTCTTTCAAGATCAGGCGGCGGATCAAGGTAGGGCAAGCCGATCCGATTGAAAAATCTACTTTATTTCAACCACATAATTTCCTACGACGTCATCTTTTTAAATTAATTTGAGACCGTTGAGATAATATTTAATACCATCTTACTTTACATTTAAAAATGTAGTCTAAATAATACTGTTTAAAACTCCTTAGCAATTTATTCATTTAGTAGGTACGTAGGTAGGTACCTACTTACACAACATTATTATATCCAAAACTTCTTCTTCTTCTGTTTAGTATCAGTGGCCGCAAAAAATACTAGAATATGTTTACGTTACACCTTCCCGGACAAAAAGTGAAAAATGTTATACCATCTAATCAGGGGCGTCTCTAGCGGGTGTGCAGGGTGTGCACAGCACACGGGCGCAGCGGTCTTCAGGCGGAAGGCAACAAACTGATCTACACGGGTGAACCTGGTGGAGAGAACGGGGTGGCTGTGGTGCTCGCTGAGGGATTGCATGGCGATATCGTGGAGGTGAATCGCTTTAGCGATCGACTTATGTGCGTGAAGGTGCTTATTGGAGGGGTTCCTACTTACGTCGCGCGTCGCAAGTACTTACGCGCCACAAGTCGGTTGTAGCGACGCTGATAAGAGGTGGTTTTGGGATAAACTCGGCGAGGTCCTTGGGGCTATCTCGTTGTCACAGGGAATCGTTTTGGGTGGTGATCTGAACGGTCATGTGGGTGAAATGGGGATGGAATTTGAACGTGTTCATGGAGGCTACGGATATGGCGGTCGGAATGGGGAAGGGGAAAAAACCCTACGTACGTGTGCCACTGCCGACCTGGAACTCGTGAACATGCCGTCGCTTTAATAACCTTTTATTTTGTACCTTGGTATTAATTAATAGTAAAATAACATATTCAAGACAAGTTCAATACCTTTCTAGGACCTTTTGAATTATTCAATTCGGACATTTCATTCAAAAGATATCGGTGTATGTAGGTACCTATTGTTTTCCGACATATTTTTTCAACTTCACAATAAAATAATATTAGGGGTACCTACGTCAAGTTGCTGCTGTTTGTACCTTTATTATTCCATATTGGAATCACTCTTAACTCTTACTAGAGGGCGCCAAGGAGATATTTGCACACGGGCGCTACATGACCTAGAGACGCCCCTGCATCTAATGTAAAGAAACATGTAGGTAGGTTTGTATATATTTACTTATAGCGTTGCGAGGCGTCCGTCGCCATGGCTTGTATCGTCACGCGAATTTTTAGGTTTACCTGCGCCTATAGATAGTTCACATCAAAAACATCATATTAAATACGATACACAATAATAGATGCAAAACGCAACCCTAAATCAACCCATCCCCAAGCGCACCCGACAAGCTGCCCAAAATGCTAGCCGCATTCCCACGCTGAACCGCAATAGACAGCCTCTGCAGCAAGACAATTAATTGAATAATTTATCATTAAATTAACCCTTTCCTAAACGAATACTTAAAATGTAATTGAATGTTATTTTAATGTTTACTTGGTACACATACAATAAGTTTCGCAAACAGTAGACCTCGCGACCATTTTATAGAAAGGACTTACATAGATATTTAACCACGTTCAGGAGAATTAGAGTGACTTTCACTGTTTACTCCTAATGAATAGGCTTTATTAATTGGCTCGATAATGATTGGATTAAAAAAAGGAAATGTATAAAAAAATGTATCAGTTTGGCTATTGACTTTCATCTGAAATGCACATCAGTAGTGAACTATGACGTTTACAAAAAAATTAAATAAAATTTTTAAAAAACCCGCCTGCTTAAAAAAACTTTAATGAAAACATATACATAATAAAAACTGAAAAGAAAATAAAACAAGTCCAGTATTCACAGAACATAGCGACTTTAACAGTCGGGACCCATTGACTACCACCTAAAATCTAGCTCATCATATACCTTTTCAGTAATGGGTCCCGTGATGTGCCGTTCCCGGGAATATTGGGAATTTTGGGAATATTCCTAGTAACGTTCCCGGCAATATTCCCAAAAATGGAAATATAGGGGAAAATTGCTTACATTGCGTATTAGTTTTCTATGTATTTATTTTTATCGTTCAATTTGCATTACTAATATCGTTTAATATGATGCAAAAAGTTAATTGCCCTTCTAAGGCGAAAATTTCCGTAAGTTTCCAATATTCCTGGGAATATTCCGAGTAAATTTCCAATGTTTCCGGGAATATTCCCGATGATAATGAAATACTAAAAGTTTAGTTATAATGTTTTATTATGGTGTCTAATCAGAATTACATCAAATGGGCACCAAGGATTGTAAGGCCCAAAAGCCAAATTAGAAAAGAACTAAAGCAGCCGGAAAACGATTCTCGGCTCCAGCTTATTCAACTACGGCCTCCGAGGAAGATATGAATGGTGTCGTTGTGGATATCGAGTGTCCTTAATAGCTTGCACTCCCCGTTTCCGTTTCCGCACATCCATCCAAAGTCGCGGTTATCCCGTCCCGAGCCCTATGTGTACCGTCCCCGAAGCCCATTGCCCGCGGCGTTGGTTACATCGCTGTGCAGTGGGGAGAAGTAGTTGTATTCGGTGTGTGCTTTGCACCGAGGCGGCGCGATTCTGAGTTCGAATCCTTCCTGGACGAGATTGGGGCCGTTTGGGCCCGGCTTCAGTCTCGTCCCGCACTCGTCCTGGGGGATTTCAACTCACACTCGCCCAGGTGGGGCGGCAGAGCTACTGACACTCGGGGTGGAATACTCGAGGACTGGGTCGACACTATCGGCCTCGAGGTCATCCACAAGCACTTTCGTGGCACCACGGGGAGAGTCGATCGTGGATCTCACGTTTGCCTCTCCCGCTCTTGCCCGTAGATTGTGCGACTGGAGAGTAGTGGAGGAGATGGAGTCTATGTCGGATAACCGGTATATCCAGTTCGACATACTCTTCGCCCAGACATCTAACTCTCCGGTCAATTTCCTTTGTATGGACCGTCCTCGCTAGACGCTGAAGCGGCTAGATCCGGAGCTACTCGAGTAGGCAACCATTATCCAGGCCTGGGTGCCCGTGCCGAAGGCCCTGGATGATGTGAACTCTGAAGTTGAGTGGCTCATGGGGGCCATGACCAGCGTCTGCGACTCGGCGATGCCCCGTGGGAAGTCCCTCGCGACAGGAGTACTGATGGTGCGCGGAGGTAGCCTCCCAACGCGACGCCTGCGTAGTAGCGCGCCGCCCGTACACCCGACATCGGAGTCGTCGCCGAGGTCGCCGGCTTACACCAGGAGAGGTGGATCTCGTGAAGGAGGAGCTCCACGTCCCCTATAAGCAGGCCAAGAAGGCCCTGATAGCGATGGCCACTACCAAGAAAAAGGCTAAATCTAGCATTTGGGGACTCGATCGGTCTATAACTGATCCCTGACGGTTGCCCTTCGGGGTGACCTGACGGTACAGCAGACCCCTCTCTTTATACTCTTGCATAGTTGGGGACGGTATAACATATATGCGTAAGTATTAGAGAACTGGGTTTGCTTGCCAAGAAAAGAGGATATGCTAACATCGTTGAGTGAGCGAAGACCCATGGGGGCATCCCTATCGTCTAGCTAGGAAAAAGCTCAGACCCCTTCCATAACAACGACGCTTGATCCGAATTTCGTTTCGGAGATCGTTGCGGCTTTTAAAGAAGGCTTAAACGATAACCCTAAAGTGACCGCTGAGGTGTTAAAAATGGTTCTCCGTCGTGTCAGAGCCAAGGCCACTGCACCTGGGCCTGACGGTATACCAGGTCGCGTGTTGGCTATGGCCTCGAAACATTTGGACCATTTTCGGAGACTGTTCTCCGTCTGCCTTGACCATGGGGAGTTTCTAGGCCCTGTTTTTAATTTTCCAATTATGAACTATAAATGTTATTTAGGTAAGTTAGCTTAGATATAAGTTACAAAAACTAATCTGCAGTAATAACTCGATTTACTTTGACAATTATATAATATTGATTGTTGGAAACTTTGGGGAATATTCCCGGGCATATTGGGAATATTCCCGTAAATTACTATGAGTAAATTACTGGGAATTGGGAATATTCCCAGCGGCACATCACTAAATCCCGACTGTTAAAGTCGCTATGTTCTGTGACTACTGGACTTGTTTTATTTTCTTTTCAGTTTTTATTATGTATATGTTTTCATTAAAGTTTTTTTAAGCAGGCGGGTTTTTTTAAATTTTTATTTAATTTTTTTATTTTGCGCTTTTTAGTCAGCATTAGGTGCAAGACGTATTATTATATCAATTTTATTGTATTTTAATCGCAATCGCATCATTTCATTGAGAGGGTTATTAAGTTGAGGATTATTCAGTAAGTTGCGGTAATCTAAGGTATGGACGATTTCTAACCAACTTTTAACCGTTGTAGATCCCAAATGGTTACATTTAATGAAAAATGGTTAGAGAAACCTAACAATGATTTTTGAATACCTATTCAACGATACCCCACTTGATATAGTCAGTCAAGTTTTGTTTTCTTAGCCAACTTTAAGTCGTTGTAGATCCCAAATAGTTAAACTAAATAAAAAATGATCAAGTAAACCTAAGAATGATTTTTAAATACCTATTTGACGATACCCCACTCGACATAGTCAGACAATTTTTCTTTTTTTCTTTTTTACAATATGGCGGCTGGTGGTCGCCATTTTGAATTTTGATAAATGTCATATCTTTAGTGACCAGGATTAAGACGAATCGATTGACGTGCGAATCATCAAAATGGGTCCTGCCGTTTGGCCTCTGGAGCGCCACAAAGGAACAAACATACAAACAAACAAACATACATACATAGACTGATAAACACATAACCCTTCTTTGCGTCGCGGAGTCGGCTAAAAAGGGAAAATGACCTCTACCTTTTCATCATCAGTAGCCTTGCTCTGTTGTTCGGCGACCTGCTCTAGAAGCTCGGAGAACTCACAGCGGAGTCGGTTATATCGTTCTAGGACTGATTCAGGCTCACCTTCCGCTGCTAACTCCCATTCACCAGCTCTACAAGGGTATTCAGGAATTTTAATTATTAGGGTTTAGACTTATCCAATCAACGTTCCTGGTTGCATCCCTTTCAGGAGCCCGGAGTCTGCTTAACCTCAAATTGTTTTTTAAAAGTTGGGGTTGGGGCAGTAGGTTTGTCATAATTGACCATACCTTCTGCAAATAGATTGTACTATATTTCTACCCCCGGCGCCTACCTCACACCCAGCATTTTATCCGCCAGCTCACAGGAAGAACTTAATGTTTGCTAGTCTCCCTCAGATTTCTTAGTTGCCTTTTACAACACCCACGGAAAGAGATGGGGTAACCCTATTCTATGTCGGGGCTACATGGCAATATTAGGGTTTTGACTGATTGACTGTAATCAACGAACAGCCTAATCTGCTGGTCCTAGAAAGATGAAACTTGGAGGGTGTGTACTGTGTAATGTGTAGGACCACTGAGAAAGGGTTTTTTGAAATAAATATTGAAATAAGATCGGGATTTTTGCCAGCAAAACCATGGGATGCTGCCAGTATGATGCATACTCTTACAACGTAAATGACAACCAATATCATAACCCTCCGTATTGACAGTCAGCAAAAAATAATCAAGCAATTTGAACATATAAATATACCTGTACCCAATTCTCGTCTTTTTACTCAATCGATCTGAGAAATCAACATTTCCAGTGAGGAATTTCCCTTTGAATCTATTGAAGGAGTCCTTTACAGAGAGGTGCAGGTTCTCGATACATTCATTCTCCTCCTCTTCATAGGGCTCCGGTTGCTCCGCAGTCAGCTGCTCCCCTGTCTCATAAACATCTGGCTGGTCATAGGCCTGGAACGTTAATAAAATAAATAGATGGTGGATATGGTGTAATGGTTAGCACGCTGCGGTCCTGGTTTTATACCCGGTGCCATAAATGACTAGTTATTGAGATTTTGGAAAAAATAGTATATTTGTTCAATACATATCTGATATAATCTAGTTCTGAAGTATTTGGCTATGGTTTGAGTACTTATATCGTGTAAACTAATGAAACTTAAGAAAGATTTGTATTTTACCTAGTCAGTTCAATCAGTAAAGCTTATTAAATTTTAAAATAAAATAAAAACATCTTTTGAGCAAAAACGATTCCGTAAAAGGAGTAAAAATCAATAATAGTTCCAGGTTATTAATACGTTACTTACTATGCCAGGAAGATTTTCGTATTTAGGATCAGCCATTATAATTTATTTAGTTATTCAATTGTATTTCCGTAGATAAATAACAAAATCAAAATATATAGATTTTTACGATACTGAGGAAAATGACGTCATTCGAAAAATTCACTTTCTAATACGTCAAAATGTCAAACGTGTAGTTCTGTCAATATCACCCTACGCTACGCTGCGGCCCGGGCCGCATTCATAATTCAATTTGTTTACAAAATAGTTCAATGAGGTTGAAAACTGCCATTTGCTCACTTCAGATGGCGCTACTGTTCCACGATTCCTACTATGGGAACCTACCGTCTAGCGTTCAAATGAAATTCACTTTTAAACTAAACGAATATTATTTAATTAAGTTCCACATATGATTTTTATACACAAACGAAGTAGTAACGAAGGTAGTACGAAACACAAAAGTCTAGTCACAGTTAGGATGAAGTAAGAAAATAAACAATTAGGAATAGATAAGAAATGAGTTGAAATTACAGATAAACAATAGATTCGGGATTCGCTAAGTCGATAGTTAAGGGAGATCGAGCGTGCATTCGCCGTCGCATCGGGCAAAGCACTGCCGCGCCGTCCTCGTTGCACTCGGCGCGTCACGTGGTTAGCTGCGCTGGCGCGGTATCGACGGAGGCGGCTGGAGAACCGGTTCTAGGCACTTGCATACAGCTGGCTCGCGCTCGTCGTTTAACTCCGCTCGCTTATGCCGCGCCTACGGTTCCACTTGCGTAATGTTATTTATAATGTGTTCACCACACTACTATTTGAAAACTTCATAGGTTTTTCGTAAACATAAAAATGAAGCTTTGTATAGCTGTGGATTGCAAAAACATAACCAATTATGTATTCCCCAAAGATGCAAAATGAAAAAAACAGTGTACGTACCTTTTGATCTAAAGAATTAATAATAATAATAAATAATAATAAATTCTGTGAACAACACACACAGCGCCATCTAGCCCCGTGGTAAGCGATAGTGTAAGTAATAGTGTACCATTGTAAACTGATAATATGTGTAAGTATTTTAAGTATGTATATCTATTCTCTTAGGTTTAGTAGTTTACTTGTAGTTTTAAGAAGGGAAACGTCTTACCTGTGTAGGAATTTCTCTGATAATAATATTCAGGTTTAAAATGGGCAGTACCTACATAACCTCGATTAATTAGCTAGGTCGACAAATTAGCTATTTTTTTTACTCCTCACAGCTTTTATCCACTGTTTTTTTTCTTTTAGCATCTTTAGGGAATACATAATTTGTTATGTTTTTGCAATCCACAGCTATACAAAGTGTCATTTTATAAATTTATCTAAATATTACTTAGTTTGTTTACGAAAAAACTATGAAGTTGTCAAAAAATTTGTATCACGCCAAAATAGCGCCCGCGCCGGCTGTTTTGACCTTTTAGTTTTTAACTCCATTGAAGGACCTCATGAAAGCACATATCTATGAATATAAATGTAAAGTATCTAGATACTGACTGAGACATTTTGCACTTTTGCAGTAATTTGTTATTTTTCTTCCAAAGCACTAACTTTTTATCCCGGCAGAGGGCGATGTTCGACTAATATACTTTTGAAATAAGAACTGCCAAATAGTAGTATTTTCACAACTCTCGTCGGCGGTTTCATTTATGTTTATGTTTAAATTTAAATAAAATGCCTCAATGTAGTAGAAGCTTTTGTCTACGATGTTTTTCTTTGAGACTAAACAAGATACCGACATAAATGGATAATTTTAACACTAAAACACAAAGACTCCAACTTGACTTCATAGTACAGGCGAGACCACAAAATTTAAAAAAAAAGATCAGTCGACCAGAGCGCCATCTGCTCACAGCTTTGCGTGTTCCACCTCATTAGTTCTAAAAATGACTCCGTTCCGTTCCGTTGTTCCGGTTAAAAATCATACTATAAATTCGGCACAAACACGTCGTTGAATGAAACTTGAAAATGTCAACATTCATTGCCGTCATCTGTCACCTGAAACGCACGTCATACTTTTTTGATTTGACCCTGTCTTTGAGTCACGGATATTTTCGACCTACGATTTTGTCATAATTTTACCATAAAAAAACAAGTTGCGACAGCCGGTTCACGTCTCAGAAGTTATTTTATTGATTTAACGAATACAATTCGTACAAAATGAGTCTCCAGTGGACAATCATCGCGGGTTTTCTTTACGCTGAAATAGCGATCGTGCTACTTCTCACCTTGCCCATCGCGAGTCCAAGTAAATGGCAGAAATTCTTCAAGTCCAAATTCCTGGCATATGTTAGCGGCCAAGCTTCGATATACTTCATGATTCTTATTGGAGTGTTGGTGCTATGTTTACTGGACGCTATTCGGGAGATGCAGAAGTATTCGAGTATGGAGGCAACGGACCATCAACATTTAGACGCGGAGATGCAAGGTAACATGCGGTTGTTCCGTGCGCAAAGAAACTTCTACATTTCTGGCTTCGCTCTGTTCCTATTGGTCGTGATTCGTCGACTAGTGCAGATGATTTCTGAGCTTGCGATTTTGCGGGCGCAATGCGAGGCTAACTTTCGTCAGTTACAAAGCGCGACAGTAACGGCCAGAACTCTGCTCGAGAAACAAGGGGATGGTGATGACAAGAACAAAAAGGAGGTTGAGGATCTTCAAAACAAGATTCAATTGCTAGAAAAAGACCTAACTAAGGAAAAGAAGGACAAAGAGGCGGTCAAGTCCCAGGCTGAAAGTCTAAACAGAGAATACGACCGGCTAGCTGATGAACACAGCAAGATGCAGAAAAAGATCACAATAGCAAGCGGAGACAAGAAAGATGAGTAAGATCTGTCTGAAATTAGTTTGTAATCGATTCTAATAATTGGCTTAGGAAGCTATAAAATATGCTTAAAATTATCTTCTTATAAAAACATTGTTGTGTAATAAAAGTGTAAAAAGAAATGTCACTTTTAATGCCTTTTAAAACATCTGTTGCTGTGTCTCTAAAGATAATAAAAATGTCTTTAAGAATAAATTATACTTGACATCAAGTCATGGGCTAAAGTTTTAAAACTCACTTGATTTGAATATTATTTTCCTGGGTCAAATTATAAATACATGAACTCAACACCAAGGAAGAGGAAAAATAATATAATACCCATGCTTATAGCATAGAATTGAACAGTTCAATTGATATGTTCATGAAAAAAGAACAAAATTACCAATAATAGAACGGATATTTACGAATATTAGCATGGAAAGATAATTCCAGGTTAAACTCCTACAATTGCACAATAAGATTATGATTAACAGCAAATTATCTTTGTAAAACATTTCATGATAAGATTTCTTCAAATATCACATCCTATTAGGTGTGTATATTCTTGTCATACTTGCTCACCTATTTCCATCCGTTTTTATTATTATTAATAATCTATAGCATTATACCAATGCAATTATTTTTATTAAGTACTTATTTAATTTTCCTATAAGTCTTTAATGTTGATTTTGGATTTACATTCTTATTACATTGTGTTTTGTCAGTTTTTATTAGTTACAAGACAGTGTTGTGTACATTTTAAGTAGATAGTTAAGGTTTTGTATTTATTTGGTTTGGTAAGAAATGATGATAATTGTCTTTGGGAATTGTAAAAATTAAATCTATTTTATTAAATAAACTATAGTACAGTTTTTCACTCGCTGCACACTAGTCATAAATCAAAGCAGCAGTGAGCATGATGCAATATCAATAGCAATAATGCACAGCTCTGCCTGCCATAAGACCCATAAGTGGGAGAGAGAAAGCGAAATACTCTCTGCACTGCTCCTATGTTTCACGTTCCGGTGTGAAGTGTGCAGTGAGTGTGAACTACTATAGTAAAGATTATAGAAAGGTAAAGTATTTTGTATTTATTAGTGCCTTTTCTAATAAAAATGTGATCTTAAAAGACCTTTCTGTTAATTACTTGAAGTCATAAGTTAAAACTTTATAATACCTTTTCAACCTAATGTTTGTACCTACTATTTTGTGTGGTTTAATAAAATCCTTTTATTAAAGTAATAAACTGTTGTATCCATTTTAAATCCCAAAACCCAAATAGTAACATAGGAGACATCTATGATGTTTTTTTAATTTCAGACTAATCTGACATTTTATGTTTGTCATTTTTTCTTCAGAAAGATGTGTCAAATTATAGTCTACAATTAAAAACTCAAGTATAATGTTTTTTAATGTTGGTCTTTGAATAATCTAAGCTCAAGACACAATACAAACTGCCCACAAAATTATATAGTTAACTTAGCTACCATTAAGATGGCTACCTACTAATTTGCTATGTTTTGTTTGAACCTTAGGTAGGTAGGCACCTAATTATAAAATCTATGGATTCAAAGTTCAAATCTCAAGTATCCTTGAACAGTATAAATAATCTAACAAGATGACCTTAATTTTATTTACGTAGAGAAGTAGTTATAAGTATAAGGTTTTATTGTAGCTTAGCTGTATCCCGAGCTGTATAGGTGTATAGTATAGCTAGATAGTATATTATAATATAGATCCGGAGCCGGATGCCGGATCGGATCTTGTTCCAGTGAGGTCTTCCTTCTAGATGAGCGTGCTACATCTTAGACCTTACCATCAGGTAAGACAGCGGTCAAACGCTCATCTATATTGTGTAAAAACCTAAGTACTTATTTTGATACTTTCCTAACAATTTCCATGATCAGCACAGAATTGCATCAATTGCTATCAGCCACGTTGGCGTTAGTTGGTTGGCACTTATTATGATAATGTCTGATTCATATACGTGAATGTCTCAGCGATCTGTAGGTAGCCAGCATGCTAATTTCGTTGTGACATCATTGTTTACGTCTCGGCCGGCGTGAGTGAACCGGCTA
Source organism: Idaea biselata (assembly GCA_958496205.1). Lineage (NCBI taxonomy): Eukaryota > Metazoa > Arthropoda > Insecta > Lepidoptera > Geometridae > Idaea > Idaea biselata. Next base: position 1,980,778 of record OY292395.1, read on the forward strand.
GATACTCAGATGAAAACAAAAATAGTAGATACGGTATATATAGATCTAACATTACGTATTCGAAAAATGAGCTAGAAACACCTACATGCATTTTCATAAAATTATTGAATTTAAAAACATTTGTCTTTAAGAATGATTCAAAATTCAAGCATTTGTAAAATGAGTAAAAAGGTATTCTGATGGATTTCAAAAAGATTATCGCAGTGCGACAGCACGTGCTCACTCGGCAACGGTTCGACATACGACTAAGGCTAGTGCGTCAGCTAGACGCAGTTTTATCGTCTTATTTTCTGAGACTAGGTAACGTATCTGCTGTTTTTTGTTTTCATCTAAGGCTAGCTATCGTTATCTTAGCATTAGGTATTTTACGTAAATGACCTTCAGGAATGACGACGACTTCCGTGGCGAGTCGGTTGAACACTCTGCTATGATGCCGAAGGGAGGGGCGTAGCATTGTGGGTAGTCTATGTGGGCATTGCAGTATCAGTACAGGGCTTGGGGGCAATACTGAGGGTTTAGAAGGAAAGGAGAAAGGGCATAATGAGACCCTCCACAGTCTGTCTATTTGTCAACATGTATCTCACGAGCTGTTATATCAGATCACATGCGAAGATAGATTTTGTATTTTCCTATTTCTTTTTGTTTTGATAAAAGTAACTCGCTATAAGTACATCATCATCATCATCTAAAACTTCAAAGTTCATCCCTAATATTAATATGATAGTTTTCATTTTCGATGAACCCTAGACTGTCCCAGAAGGATTTCTGTCCGAAGTCTGATGAGGTCTTCATCTCTGCATGGCTAGGTGATGAAATGTCCAGATAGTCCAGTTCAGCAGCTCCGGCTTTCACTGGAGTCCATTCTGGAAAGCTGCTGCTCAATTTTGGCACTCTGCAAGAAGTAGGTATATTACGGTTTAAGAGGATAAGTACTCTCCATTCTCTTTCTCCATACAAACGTAGTTTAAATTTTCCTCCCTGGATAAAGACATTAGAGCAAATATGTTTATGCTATAAAACTTATACGTAGGTACTATCTGTCATGCATGACTATGCATCTTCCTTTTTATTTTTTTCATTTTATTATTTTTTTATTTTTTATTATTATTTTAATTAGAAAAAAAAATGTAGATGCATTGTCATGACAGATATAGGTTTTATGGCATAAACATATTTGCTCTAAAGTCTTTATCCAGGGAGGAAAATTTAAACTACGTTTGTATGGAGAAAGAGAATGGAGACTATCCTCTTAAGTACAAGTCTATTTTTCTTTCTATTAGATATCTAAGTTCCTTAAAATTTTATATAATAAGACCAACATATAATACAACCCTAAGCGTAGTGGTAGCGCACGTGCATGATAAATAAGCGAGTAGCACGGGATGGAACCCCGGCATAGAAGGATTTAGCATTAATTTTTTAGTAGTAAAAGGCCTTCAAATAAGAAATGTTAAAACAGAAACGTACTTGGGGTTTTACTTAGTCCGGATCCCATAAATATATAAGGATAAAATAGCCCACGTTAATTCGAGGTTGAGAGGTAGTTAAACAAACCCATACATATAATATGTAGTTACCTACTAGCTATTGTCGAAAGCTGTCCTAATCTGGTCTGGCCACTTTTTAGTTACGTAGGTATACTTATATATTATGTATAAGTAGCTGCGCCCGGCGGTTTTACCCGGTTAGTGTCAATCCCGCGGGAATATCCTAATAAAAAGGTCCGGCTATTTGCATACCAAGTTCATCGCAATCGGTTCAGTAGTTTTTTGCTTGAAGGAGTAACAAACTCATTCACTTACTACACACAAACTTTCACATTTATAATGTTAGTAGGATAAGTATCTTACTTAGGTAAGTAGATATAGTTAATAAGATATAAGCCCCTTAGGGCCTAAAGCTTATTAACCTTTCTGAATTTTGCTCAGTTTGTTCACTTACCCAGTAGAAGCAAAGCTATAAATGATGTCAAGAAGAGTGTCCAACATAGCGCTGTCCTCTGGTGTAAGCTTGTCCAATCCTGGATACTTGAATATCATCAGAACATCGTCAGCGTGGCTCACACCTGTGGTCGATATGGCAAGATACAGTTATAAGCAACGCCTGACGTTGTCATTACGTAGATGGGTAACCGACAATTTGTGTGGCAAAAAAAACAATTCCTCGAGCGCCTCCGTGGTTTGGAAGGCACGTTAAGCAGTTGGTTACGGTTGTTATCTCTGATAGCAATCATTAGGTCAAGTTAGAGTCCTAAAAAGGCCACACTTCACTAGGTGAACTACACGAAGAAGAAGAAGAACACAATGACTAACCGTAATCAACATCATTCTTAGCCATGAGATTAGAAAGACTCATGAGGCTTCTGTAAGCGTAGCGGTACACGTAGGTCGGTTGACCGGACTTCTGCGCGTGGATCTGGGCTAGCTTGCCGACATCTGCTACGAAGAGGCGGTCACCCAGCGCCTGGGATAGAAGTGAATTGACAGAATAAGAATAGTCGAATAGAATAATAGAATGTCTTTATCCAGGGAGGAAAATTTAAACTACGTTTGTATGGAGAAAGAGAATGGAGACTTTCCTTTTAATTACAAACCACTTTTTTGTTGTTGCGCATGGGTCTTCAACTTAGCATAATTATTATTTATTTTATTAATCGTAAGGTAGATTAATAAAATAAATAATAATTATGCACTTTGCAACAACTTCAAATAAATCATGCCTCGTAAACTCAACCATGAAACTAGCCTTTTTAGCTATAATGCTAGTTCTAGATGAAAAGGCTTCTGTTAAAACCCTTTCGGTGTTTGATTACGAACAGAGATATGAAAATTAAAGTAGAGATATAACATTAATGCCCTTGCTAAGATCCAACTGGTTCGTATCCTACTGGCTACTGGGGTAGTAGGTATCTACATTATAGAATTTTAGACAATAGGTAGTTACTAAAATTTACCAAAAAAATACCCATGAGATTATAGCCTAATTATATATTATAGCCTAAGTAGTCTGCCGCAGCCACTAAGGAAGATTGGGTGGCAGTTGTTGCACTGCCGTCTTTCACTCTCACTTTATACTAAATTGTCATTACCATGGTATGACCAAAAGCTAGTGGTCAAACGCCCTTGCAAATAAAAAGTTGCTAAATAAATTAAAGGAGTTTAAATTACCTGAACCAACTGTGGATAGGTATCCTGGTTAATAGGTTTATTGTTAAGATAGTGCTGCTTAATCTTAGCGGCGACTTCAGCGCGTCTCTCCAAGGGCAATGTGTCGTTGTATTCAAAGATATTGCTTGCCAGCTGTGCCCAGTGTGCTTCCAGGTCTGACAGGAATTCTGGCTCTGATTGGTAAACTGGAATCACAAATAACGAAATGTTATTAAAGGGGTAGTTAGTACTCTTAATAATCTTAGTAATCATTAGTTTGTGGATAAAGAGGCAGACGGAAAACGAGATTTGTTGTTAGTACCTATGTTAGGTAAGGGAGTAAGTTTTTAACAAACAGAGAAAATTCAAGTGTTCTTGTATTTACTGCAGAAAAGTTAAGATATAACCTTACCAGCAGCTGGATATAATCCTTCGCTTGCAGTGACGGTTGCGATGAGCGGGACGTTCTGCATGGCTCCCATCCTAGCCGCGTGGTACGGATACTGGGTGATGAATGGGTCCCTTACTCCTGGAGCTTCGAATGTAGGGGTGAACAATGTAAACATTTTCGCCTTCCATTCCTTTGAAAATGGAGATTTCGATTAAGTTCTAATGTTGGGTGGCACTTACATAATTATATTAATTATGGCTACGGTTTACCATATTACCCGTACCATAGTACCACAGATAAGTGGTTTCAGTCGCCGCTTGCAATCCACTGAGTTTTAGAGCTAACTCACCCGTTCATTGATACGTAGGCCGGTGAAGCCACTAATTAAGACGGCTATCATTCTTCCTATATCTATATCTTAGATCACACCATCACCTACCATATGGCGTGAAAGTGGTGAAACGTTCACGTATTGATTATATAAAAAAGATTAAGGCAACTTTAGGACATGTAGGGAGCACTAGACATGGACCAGTGGAACGAAAGGATGGATGCCTTTGTCATGTAGAACGGTAAAGGCTAGAAATATATGTAATTTCATTTGATGGTCCAATCGTTACTTACAAACATCTCAAGTTGAGCGTGAACAATGACTTCAGCAGGCCTGTACTTGAGACAGTCGAGGATCTCGCGACTGGTGGTGGTGGGGCAGCCGACGATAGCAGCAAGAGCCTTCGCCTTCTGGGCAGGCTTTACGCTGTGTGTCCAAGATGAAAACGCAGAACCGCTGAACGCTATGCCTTTGTTGAAGGTGCCTGGAAATGCAATAATGGTTAGTTCGTGACTGTTGAATTATTAATTATAACATACTTGAACGTCAGGCAGACATAGCCTGACTGACGGAACTGGCTTGAGAGCGCGAAAGCAGCATTGAAATTAGTGTCTACATAAAGACCAGTAGCAAGCCAGTGCTGGACTGGACAATCCGTCAATGGTCAGGTTACGTGACTACGTAAACGTTGCTCAATAGCCCTAAAGTAGGTATCTGAGTAAGGAATTTGGGTTTAAGTACAGATGGCGAGTGAACATGTAGGTAGCTACTATCTAGGTTGCCAGCGTGGTTAAGTTGCCTATCTTAGACCGCCATAATACAAGATCAAATGTCATTTGTGATAGTATGGAATAGGAAAAGGTATTATTTTTTACCTCGAGATTGTGGTGACAAATAATGATAATGCACACTAGCTCCTCCAGCAGAGCATCCAGTAAGCAGAATATTGTCAGGGTTTCCACCGAACAACATGATATTGTGACGGATCCAATGCAGGGCGAAGGCTTGGTCTTTTAGCCCGTTGTTCCCAGGGATCACCTCATCACCGGTGCTGAGGAAACCTGGAAGAAAAAACGATAATGTCTTTATTACCCGGAGTTCTTTTCAAGTGTAGTCGTCTGTGTTAGGATACGTGGACCGGTGAAGCTGTGCCCCTGTTGCCATCTTAGAACAACCAACAAATTAACTAAGTACCTAGCTAAGTATTGTGTGAGCATGCTCTATCTTTGACCGTACAGTCTTTTATCGTATCTTTAGAAACCTTATTGGTTTCTAAAGATACGATAAAATACGGTGAATTTGAAGATTATAAATATCGATATTTGACGTTTATTTGATTCTGAAATATCGGTCGATCTATTGCTTATTAATTTCGGATACATTCGGATTATAAAAATAAGTCGGGTTTTCCTTCCTGACGCTATAACTCCAGAACGCACGAACCGATTTCCACGGTTTTGCATTCGTTGGAAAGGTCTCGGGCTCCGTGAGGTTTATAGCAAAAAAAATTCAGGAAAAATTTAAAAAGAAAAGCTGGAAAATCAAACTCAGCGATGACGTATGACGATGACGTATTATTTAACGAGCAGGACAACGTCTGCGGGGTCAGCTAGTTCGGATTATAATCAAACAATCAAACGATTAATCAATCAAATTAGCTATCACAATGCTCATGTCCCATTTGGTCCAATACGGTGATACATAAAAGCTATAATAAAATGTTGCTTTTTGCGGCGGTTTTCTATTTATTGTCTTACCAAGAGGTCCTAGTCTGTAGTTAAAAGTAACCACGACCATATCTCTGTCCAGAAGATGAGAGGGGTCGTACGGGTTGCTAGCTCCGAACATGAAAGCTCCTCCGTGGATGAACACCATGACAGGGAGTGATGCAGCAGGAGTTACCTTCGGAGTGTATACGTTGACGAACAGGCAGTTTTCGCTTCCTAGGAAAATTGTATTCCAGTTAATGGGAAGTTTTAGCTAAAAAAAAGTGGACTTCTCAATTGTTAAGTTGGGGTTGAATGATAATCTTGGATTTAATGAGTCGTTTAGGTATATGAACACATTTTCTTAAATGTGATTCATCCACAAGATTATTGTGGTCAGACAAACCCTCGTTCCTAATAGCAGTACCTACTCTTACCTGCTATTAGAAACGAGGGGGTTGTCTTTAAGCAACTGACCATCTAATTTGTCGATAAACGGATCGTACTGCAAGCAAGCGGATAGTGGTCTCGTCGCATCCCATACTCCAACCCATGGCTTCAATTGTTGAGGTTCCTGGAAAATAACCACAACCGAATTGAGAAAAAAAGGGAATAATAAGGTTATGGTACGCTGTAATAACGGGACACAATACGCCGCCATTAGACTATTATCCTAATATTTATTTTTCTTGTTTTAATCGTGCTGCTTTTAATATTTTTGGCATTTTATCAATGCCCTACGTTTCGAGATCTTTCTTCTCATCTGAGCTGGGGTCGGCGCAGTAGGTAAGTCATCAATTATCATTGGCCGTACCTTATGTAAATAGATTTGGCAATATTCCTTTTTATGGCCGACAGCCTGCCTAAAAACCTATTAGGGACCACGCAGTTTATCCGCCACTGCGCGGGGAGCACATGAGGTTTGCTAGTATACGACACCTATGGGAATAGATGGGGTAATCCTATTCCATGACGGGGCTACACGGCACGTTCCGATAGTTTTAAGATCTCTTGGGTAGACAATCAATTCAACAATAGCGATAACAAAAGAAATATCTATAAAAAACGGGGCAAGTGCGACACTCGCGCACAAAGGGTTCCGTACCACTATCACAATTGGATACGGAACCCTAAAATGGTTTACAACAACCAATTTTTCAATTTTATAGGAAAATATAAAATATTTATCTTCGATTCTTACTCCCATCAAACGACCGAATCACTCAAAAAAAAAAAAAAAAAAACCTTGGCACAAAGAAAATCTGAAACATAAAAGAAACTCTTTGGTAAGTAAGGCAGACTGGTATATTTGACAGATAGGGCAGCCATTTTGAATTCCATGACCAACTCGATTTGTCCTGACCAATCAGAAGCGACCTCACATTGTAGTACTAAACTCCTTGTTATTTTTTAAACACGTTTGTTGTATGGGAGCCCCTTTTAAAGAATTGTTTTATTTCGTTTTTCGTTCCGAAATACATCTTCTGTGAAAATTTCAACCTTCTAGCTATTACGGTTCATGAGATACAGCCTGGTGACAGACGGACAGACGGACGGACGGACGGACGGACGGACAGACAGACAGACAGACAGCGAAGTCTCAGTAATAGGGTCCCGTTTTTACCTTTAGGTACGGAACCCTAAAAAGTACCTAGTTACCTATACTTAATAGTTTTTTAAAAATAATTTTAATGTTTGATGTTCATAGGCAACAGATCGTGTCGTTGGTAGCTCCGGAGCCTTTATTTGCAAATACTATTACCTATAAATAACGTTCGGAACGACACCAAATCAAATAAAAATATTTGTTTAGTAGGAATCTATTTCTAGTCTTATTTCTTTTTGAAACTTAGAAAATTCCTTCGTTTTCTTACATTTATGGGCATCACGTTCACAGTTAAGTCGGGATATATAGTTACTCTTTCTGAATATTAAAGTCCATTGTCTTTTATTACAATTTAAAAACTTACCCCTTTTATACATTGATCTCAACCTTAAAACTTAGTAGATAGATAATTATATGACATTAGAAGGAAGTCAGTTGTAAACAGCCACTGTGGTAACGTTAGCACTAACTTAATGATGGTCTTATGATGTTTTCATTGACTCATCTTAGCGCTCGCAGCGATACTCATTTCATTTTTAAGATAGACGTATAATGATATTGTCAATGCTACTTTTATTCATTCGGATATTACAATATATCTCTTTGAATCGTTCATTATACAATTATT
>OY292395.1:2588785-2828598 GCA_958496205.1 Idaea biselata
AATATCCGAATGAATAAACGTACTTTGATTTTGATTTTGCTATACTGTTGAAACTTGGTAAGTAGATGTATTCTGTGAACCGCATTAAGATTTTAAGACAAAAATAGAAGAAAATAATAAATTTTAGGGGTGGCCCCATACTAAGAACTGAAACACAAAATTATTTTTTTTCATCAAACCTATACATGTGGGGTATCTATGGATAGGTCTTCAAAAATGATATTAAGGTTTCTACTATCATTTTTTTCTAAACTTAATAGTTTGCGCGAGAGACACTTCCAAAGTAGTAAAATGTTGGTCCCCCCCCCCCCCCCCTGTAACTTCTAAAATAATGGAATGTTAAGGCTAAAAAAAGTATATGATGTACATTACTATTTAAACTTCCAACGAAAATTGGTTTGAACGAGATCTAGTAAGTGGTTTTTTTTTAAAACGTCATAAATCGTAAACCGCAATTTACCTTTCAAAACAAAATTTGTTGTATAGATAATGGTACGGAACCCTTCGTGCGCGAGTCCGACTCGCACTTGTTTTTTTTTCACATAAATGATATCTTTCTACCTTATTTTATATTACTTTTAGGGTGAAACGTTCCTCGCATGTTAGAAGACGTTCGTATCGACTAACATTACACAAATTAAGTCGAAAACTTATTACTTGCTCAAAATAAGCGACATAGTCTACGATAATGAAAAAAACTAAAGTGGCAATGAACTGAAAACTCTTAGAACCAACAGCCGTTGGGACAAGATGGTATTTATTTTAAATCGAAATCGAACAAGCAGAACTCGAGTAATCAAAGACTGAGCCAGCCACCTGAATTTGAAAATTTCTGAGTTTTCCACTAGATCACAAATAACGCATGTAAAACCGCAGGGCGCAGCTGGTCTAGATAATTAGATTTATTAAGTATTTATTATAGAGTAGACTGTCGCCCGACTTAAAGTTTGTAGTACAGAAGTTATTGTTACTCAGAGACTTCCATAAGTTGGTAGTTTGACCTAAAAACTGGTAGATTTATCTAATCTTGAAGGAAGTTTAATACAATATGTTCCATTTCTGTGGTTGTAGAAAGCTAAAGGTTTTACCAGACTGAAAGCGGATTACAAAAACTAGTAGGTAAATACGCATTCTAGGTGATTGGCATCCTGTGTTCGTTGTGTTGTCAAGTTATTTGTGACTTGCTAAAGAGCATAATTTCCAAAACAATTAAAAGAAAATTAAACAACGTCCGGCGTTTCGAGGTCTTTCCAGACCTCCTGATTACAGCTGTTCGAGTTAATTTCAAATCAGCACCATGAAAGCCTTATTCAAATAAATCAAACGTGAAAATAATATTTTTCTCGATTTCCCTAACCCGCGGCAGGGTTAGGATTTCGGGTTAGGTTCTTAATAATCCCCGCAATTGTATTATGTAAGGCTTACCTACTAGAAAAAAATTTCAAAATCGAAAACAAAAAACGACTCCTCCAGAGATATTCAGAGAACTTCAGTCCTCTAATCAAAGACTGGAAACGAATCTCCGTCTCGCTCAGCACGGCTAAAGGTGACAGTGACAGACACAGTTATTTCCCATCATCGGTTTAAGATTGAGGGCGTCCCCTATCTTATAACTTTTGAGCCATCCACCGTACCCTATTCTGTAACTCTTCACTCCTGACTTACCACGTGAAACTGGCCAAATTGCTCTGGACTGCTAGCAGAAGGCCACAAAGAAGAATCTGAATCTGAAGATTGAGGGCTGCGAATACCGACCAAGGATCCTTGTATTCAACCGCACAAAACTCGACCGCTCTTCGTATGGCCAAACCTTTTTGGGTGTAGAAGCTGTTATCTTTATAGCCAAGTAGATATTGTCAATTGTTTACGAGTCCTAGTCTGACCTAGAAATAATAGATATACGTGGGTAGATGGTAGGTAGGTAGATAGGCCAAGCCTTACTTTTGACAAGGATAATATACCTATAGGTTTGTTTTTACAAGACGTTTTAGCTTTTTTAGAACAGTAAATGTTGCTTCTTTATGAGATTTGATAACCTTTTAAGTAAGGTTTTTGTGACCGCGCACCAATGTCTATCGCTTTGAGAAAAATTAACATTGCCCTCTGCTAGTGATTTCTTGAAAAATTATCAACAATTGAAAAAAAATCCAGCCGAGTGTTAGTCGGCCTACGCGTAGGTACGTACCACTATCACAATTGGGTACGAAACCCTAAAATGAACACTGAGCCAACCAATCCGTGAACGCATTTATTTCTTCTCTAGAAGGCGCCAGTGGTAAAAATAAATCACGGTTATATTATGACGATGTTTGTTTTTTGGGAGCCCTCTCAACCTAACACAGCAGAGCTGAGGCACAATACTTATAGAATATCTGACCAGAGATATCAAACTATATACATTGGACATTGTATGTACAATCTAAGTTTTTTAAAAGTAATATTCTGACATAATTCCTGAAAGTAACGGGAAAAGGGAAGGCCGCCTTCTCGTTGAAAACGATAATTCCCAAACAACAAAATAGCTTACTCCGTTGTCACAGTAAAGCCTTCCTGACAACACTATTTCGTAAAGTACAGTCGCCGCAAAAACACTCGTTCACGACTTTGAATTCTACCTCGTTTACATAAGACCTTTGTTACCCTGCATTTTTCCCCGCGTCTGTTCAAACGAGACCAGTTTACTTCGAGCTCTATGAATTTTTATAGTACCCGTAACGTAACCACGTAGATCCGAATTTGAAATGAATGAAGTGTCTGCTTAGAGTGGCGCACAATATTTGGATGTCTTCCAAGTGCATCAGAATTCAAGCCTGAGTAAGCAAATGTCCTTCTAAAGTAAATCTTATGTTTTGTAATAGGTAAAAGTTCATTATTTTTAAGAGGATAGTCTCCATTCTCTTTTTCCATACAAACGTAGCTTACATTTTCCTCCCTGGATAAAGACATTAGAGCAAATATGTTTATGCCATAAAACTAATATCTGTCATGACTATGCATCTACCTTTTTATTTTTTTCATTTTATTATTTATTATTATTTTAATTATAAAATAAAATAAAAAAAAAGTAGATGCATTGTCATGACAAATATAGGTTTTATGGCATAAACACATTTGCTCTAATGTCTTTATCCAGGGAGGAAAATGTAAACTACGTTTGTATGGAGAAAGAGAATGGAGACTACCCTCTTAAGCTATTTCCGAATCGGGGGGCGGATCGTCTTACATAAAATTTTAACTCCTATCATCGGAGGTCCGAAAATGTTTCACATACCATTTATAATCATAATGATCATTCTTCATAAAAAATTTAAAAACTAAATATTAAAATATATAATAATTGAAATTCATAATATCACTATTCATACACTTCATTTTACTAATATTTGTTTTAATATATTTGTTTATCATAATGCTCGAAACTCATAATCATTCCAATAAATAACTTTGATATTCATACATGTGTTTTATTCTAATATTCATTTTTATAAATTTCTTAATCATAAGTGTTTTATGCATAATTATTGAAAATCATAATATCTTTATTCATACATTTGTTTCACCTACTATTGTCATCTTACTTGAATTTTGAAATAAAATATACGGAGCACACCGACTCGGATAGGTTAGGTTAATGTAAGAACATGATTACGCGCAGCGCTTTGGCGAGCGAGCGTAGCGAGCGTGCCGCGGCAGCGGTCGCCAAAGCGCCAAATTACTATAAATAAAAACTATTACTGTCATCTTCATCATGTTATAAATAAAAACTATTACTGTCATAAAACTACTATTGTCATCTTACTTGAATTTTGAAATTAAATATACGGAGCACACCGACTCGGATAGGTTAGGTTAATGTAAGAACATGATTACGCGCAGCGCTTTGGCGAGCGAGCGTAGCGAGCGTGCCGCGGCAGCGGTCGCCAAAGCGCCTAATTACTATAAATAAAAAAAACCTGATATATCTTAATCATAAGTGTTTTTATTACAACATTATTAACTAAAGAGTAATTTCTAAGAAGAAATATAATAATAGAATAGAAAATATAATTACATTATGAGTTAACTCCGTTTCAAAAAGAAGATCGCCAGAACACAAGTCAAAAACCATTTATAATTTCACAAAGAGTTTGATTGGGGTAGTTCATAAAAAGTTTTGTTAAAGTTGCCGTTATTAATACAAAAATTATGATAAATGTCTGTTATAAAGTAAGCTATTCTGAACAACGATATTATGAGTTGAAATATGTTCTTAGTAACAATAATTATGAACTAAAGCAATATGATCATTAAATGTTATGAAGAAAAAAATTATGATTTTAAACTGTTCTTGGTAGTAACAGTATTAATAAAAAAATTATGATCATTAACTATTATGAGCTCCGATGGTAGTAATAAAAATGTCTGAATAAAAAAAGTATGAGTGATAAAATTATGAAGAGTGATTATTATGAATTCAAATCGGTAGTAAGACAAACAATAGGACTTAAAATTTTATGTGAGCCAATATGGACCCTCCGAATCGATTCATATCATCCATACTAACGTCCTTTTGAAAAGTTCTTTCTGAAAAGACTTTTCTCTTAAAGAACTCTCTCCATACAAATGTAAACGACTATTTCCTCCCTATAGAGGTCATAGACATTAGAGGAAATATGTTAACGCGATAAAACCTATATTATGTACAGACCTATACAGACGACCTCTGTGGCGCGTCGTGCGAACGTACGACTTCAATGCAGAAGGTTGCGGGTTCGATTCCCGCCGGGTGCAAGTATTTATGCTTAAAAAAAAAATTGTGTCTGGTCTGGGTGTCTCTCTATGTATAATATGTATGTATTTACAAAAGAAAAATAAATATAAGTATTATATCCGTTGTCTAGTCACCGTAACACAAGCTTAGTCGCTTACCACGGGGCTAGATGGCGCTGTGTGTTGTTCACAGAATTTATTTATTTATTTATGTTATGACCATGGCCATGGCATGTTTTTTTTTCTATTCTAATTTTAGAATAGAAATAAATTAAAAAAACGCGCGGCGACCGAATCAAGAAATTCCGTAACGAAAATAAAACCTAACACCTACCAAGTAGCCTCAGAAAAACAAACGTATGACACTTGATAAAAGTGTCATACGATAATGCATGACATAAGTGTCATGCAATAGCTTAAAAAACATAACGTAAAGTCATGGTCGTGGGTGATATAGGATTTATGGCATAAACATATTTTCTCTAATGTCTTCCATCATCCAGGAAGAAAACAGTCGACTCTACATTTGCCTTATGAGGTTCAGCGTCATCTTATTGCCTATACCTAGTTGATAACTGAGATTCATACATACAGTACTATGACTAACACTATAATCACAATCGTAGATCAAAAATGTAGAATAGAACTGTCAATATCAAAGGGAAAAGTAATCAAAGAGTCACTTTTAAATAAATATTTGAGTTTTTTTGTTTAGGTACATTTTTTAATCCTAAAGAAACAACCTGTAAAGGTCTCGTTGAGCATTGAATCAATGCTGAAAGTAATAAACACCACGCGATTAAAACCGAAAAATGAGTTTTATTTAAATCCAACATAGCGAAAACACAACAAAAAATCCCTTTATTGCCAAAATGTTGAACTTCCCAAAATGTTAAACTTCCCAAAATGTTGAACTTCCAAAAATGTTTAATCTCAAAAACTGTTCTACATTAATTTTGATCTAAGATTCTGAGACAAAGTATACGTCAAAACAGCAAAGAGCAGCAAAGTGCCAATTAAACTCAGTTATTAACTAGATAGATAATACGGTTGCTGAGCCCGCCTTCATGTTCATTCTGAACAAGCACTAAAAGTCAACATAAAAATAATATGGAAGCACCACGCGATTAGTAATAAAAACAAATTACGTTATCTAAATTGCTATTTGAATTAGACTGAAACAATATACAATCGACTAATCAAATGAATATTGTACTTTTTTAATTAAATTGGTTTTTCATAAATTGATATCGCTACAAACATACACAGACAGACAGACAGCGGAGTCACAGTAATAGAGTCCCGTCTTTATCCTTTGGGTACGGAACCCTTAAGAAGTATCATTATTGCACATGAACATTTGTTTAGTTTTAAAATGTAGGTATTTATTTTATGTGTAGATTTTTCTTCTGGTTTCGCGATGTTGTATTGAAATTAAAGACTTTTTCGGTTTTAATCGCGTGGTGTTTCTTACTTTAGCTTAGCTTTAATTTAAATATTTTATGTCTTTTATTTTGTAACGTTTATTGATGCTGATCAAATAAAGTATTTATGTCTATCTATCATTCATGGACTTCTTCATGTAGCGTGAAGAGCGTGAATGCGTAATGTAAGTTTCATACAAATGTATTTCCTAATTTTCTTTAAATACTTTGAAAATACCCCCGAACCAATTTTAGTTTTCTTTAATTCCCGTAATTTTCATTATTCAAGATTCAGTACCCAAAGGGTAAAAACGGGACTCTTTTACTAAGACTCCACTGTCCGTCTGTCTGTCACTAGGCTTATCTCGTCTGTCTGTTGAACTGTGATAGGTATACAGTTGAAATTGAAAATCCTTACTAAAAGTTTAAAACGATAGCCTATTGCTGAGCCTCCGCTGACTGCCCTGCTGTATCTCATAAACCGTGATAGCTAGACAGTTGAAATTTTCACAGATGATGTATATTTCTGTTGTCGTTATAACAGTATAAAAATATTAAACCAAAAACCGTTTTGTTAGAGTATAAACAAGCGCAAACACGCACAATACTAGGTAAAACTGTGGGTTTTGGTACTTGTGTTGTAAAAATCAACCCCCAGAGGAACTTTATGTCCGGTTTAAACGATACGACACTTCGTCGTGACATTTTGTCGCGCATCAATAAAACGCCTCGTCTGTTACAATGGACACCAAATGGCTCATTATCTAGGCGCGCAAGTGGCGATGGCTACAATATTTACTAGATTTAATAAAACCTGGCCAAGTGCGATTCTAGCTCCTTACCATTATTACAAATAAATAACGTTTTTTTTGTATGGAAGCCCCCGGAAATGTTTTTAGTATTTGTTGTTATAGCGGCTACAGAAATACATCTTCTTTGAAAATTTCAACTGTATAGCTATGCACGGTTTAATATAAGATAGGTAGACAGTTGTTGTCTGCCCATCTGTCACAAGGATGTATGGGGACAGACGGACAGAGCTGAGTCTAATAGAGTCCCGTTTTCACCTTTTGAGTTACGGAACCCTAAATATGAGTAACGTTACTGAACAAAAACAACACAAATATACCAATGAATCTACTGGTTCTCGAATGGAG
Organism: Idaea biselata; assembly: GCA_958496205.1. Lineage (NCBI taxonomy): Eukaryota > Metazoa > Arthropoda > Insecta > Lepidoptera > Geometridae > Idaea > Idaea biselata. The sequence continues at coordinate 2,596,116 of OY292395.1, forward strand.
ACCGCGGATCGGAAAGCGCATCGTTGGACGTCCACCAACGAGATGGACGGACGACTTGGTTAAGGCCGCGGGTTCACGGTGGATGCAGGCCGCTTATAACCGAAGCATCTGGAAATCTATGACTTATGTCTTAATCTATGACTTCTTACGGCTGAAATGATGATGATGATCTACTGTTTCAGTAGTTTCCTCCTCTTCCGAGGAACGAGTGGTGTGGTGAGCGGCTTCATTGCTCCATTACCAGTCTGGACAACTGGGAGTGCCGTTTCGGGCACGAGGTAGCTCTCCTTTAGAGAACCGAATCTAGCATTTGGGGACACGATCGGTCTATAACTGATCCCTGACGGTTGCCCCTCGGGGTGGTCCGACAGTACAGCGGACCCCTCTCTTCATACCCTTGCTGGTCATATCTGGGGACGCTATAACATGTATGCGTAGGTTTTAGAGAACTGGGTTTGCTATGTTTCAGTAGTTTCGTGGTGACGCCCCACCTTTCGTCGAAACGCGTCAAAATACAACTAATTACAGAAGTTAGTTTGCCGCACTGCACAATGGTCTGATTGTGCGATGTCACGCGATATTCACTCAATAATACTTATGTTTATGTTTTTAATAATTAAGGTCATGGTGTGTTCGGAGAATTAGGCCCTTTGTTTGATTCTATCAAGTACCAAATTAATTATTTAACACGCAAAACACGTGATTAACTTTATAACTTGGTATTTTAGAAAGTGACCTTTATTTCACGCATTTGAAAGGGTTTTCGAAAAAGTAGGTAATAGGTTTCTGAAATTTTCAAAATCCCTTTAAAAAAGTAAAAAAAACTTGTTTTTTGTTTGTGATCGCTTGTCCCAAACTGCTTAGGTTTCTAATTTCTGAAGTGATATTTTATGCACGAAAGTGTCTATAAATATGAAAAAAAATACTCTAGATTCTTCTTCTGTTTTCGCGATGTTGTATTGAAATTAAAGACATTTTTCGGTTTGAATCGCGTGGTTTTTACTGTCTATCATGTCTATCTATCAGTCTATCCTGAAGAAGAAACCTGGAAAGGTCTTGAAAGGTCTTGTCTTGTTGAGCGTTGTAACAATGCTAAAAGTAATAAAAACCACGCGATTCAAACCGAAAAATGTCTTTAATTTCAAAAATACTCTAGATAGAATAAAATAGGAATCGATTGAATGCATATTTTAATGTATTGATTGTGTGTTAGAGGCAGTACTGACATTAATTTGCTATTGCTTCGTTTTCCTGATACATGAATAAATAAATAACGTTCTGTGAACATCACACAGCGCTATATCTAGCACATGGTAAGCTAATAAAGCTTGTCTTGTGGTGACTAATTGTGATTCAGGGGTGAGAGGGTGGGTACTGTGACCATTTCCATACAAACAGAATACCAAAATAAATTATGAAAAATTTAGTTTTCTACCCTAAAATCGGTATTATTCGGATTAAGATTTTATTTTTAAACCCTATAAAAATAGGTATTTCAAAATATTCATTCGAAATGAAATAAAACGGAATTTTTCTTTTTTTTTTAATTTTTACAGCGTAAAGAAGGAGAAACATCGCCTGATAGTGATCCATTTCAAACTCGTCTCCGACGGACGAACTTTACCAGTTCCAAAGTCCATCTGTTCAGTAAATTACTCACACACCTTCAAAATTCCCACCATAAATACTTCTGAATAGTATTTCAGAAACGTAGATCAAAGTTGTAAACAAAGAATTGTTAATTTTAAAGAAAAAAAGTAAATAAAGAGCTGTCACTTTTAAATAAGTATATGGAAATTTTGTTTACATTTTCGATCTAATTGTCTAAAATAGGGTATAGGTAATCTAAGCTAATACCTTTCTAATCAGAGAATCATTGCGATCGGTCCTCAGACGGCGGAGTAATCAGGTATAGGGGAATCCGCAATGAAACGGGCGGGTTTTGAAACGGACACTATCCATTACATTTTTCATGTTTTTTTGGGTGTTGGCACCATTGATGACTATAGACCTGTGGGCCTGTAACCATAGACCCTTGTCTATGGTAATAAATGGTGCCATGCTAACACCCAAAAAAACTAAAATATTTTCGATCCATAACTTGAAATATCGATAGTGTCCGTTTCAAAACACGTCCGTTTCATTGCGGATTCAGCAACTCACAAAAAAAAGGATAACTCCTTCTCTTTTCGGAAGTCGGTTAAAAAGGATATGTTAACGTAGAGAAACTACCCAATAGTCTGATATTGCGTGACGCTTTGTACAAAACTTTTTAATGAAGGAATCTCTATATCCGCAGTTAAAAACAAATTAAACTTCTTAGAACCAAAAACTATTTCTCAACTACAATACACAGGGAATTCGTGGTGAACTATTTCAACTAAAATTGAATTTAACTTTACATAGACTTTGAAATTATTATTTTATTATAACTAGCAGTGCCCGGCGGTTTTACCCGCGTAAGTTAAAATGTGTTAATCTTGATCTCCAGCCAGCTATAACTTTAATAGGTAGATATAAGCTTGTATAATATATGGATGTATTAGTAGACTGACAAAAAATATTTTTCGTTTTCATCTGCATGCCAACCAAATTTCAGTGCAATCGAGCAGTTTTTTCGTGAAGGAGTAACAAATATAGGTACTCGTTTACTTACTTATTTACACACAAATATACATTTAGCATAGCTGCATCCCGCGGTTTCACACGAGTAAGTCCCGATTCCGTGGGAATATCGGGATCAAAATTAGCTTTTGTTAAGTGGTGAAAAAAAATTTGAAATCGGCACAGTAGATTATAATATTACACACAGGCACAGTTTATAATATTAGTGTAAAAGAAGGATGTTGTGTAATACCAACGAACTGAAATGTGGATTTCACACAAGGGCTTCATTTTTAGAATTCTTTCTACGGTCGTGGCCACCATAAATTAACAGCTCATACAGGTGCGGAATTGCGGTATTCCGTCCTGTTTTGCGGTATTGCGTCTCGATTTCTTACACAGCTGCGTTTATACCGGCGGTAATACTGCAATATTTTTTGCGATATTTAGTACATTTTCTATGAGATTTTATACTTAGGTAACCTACACGTTTGTTTCCACTACAAATGTTATACCTATATGTTTAACTAACAGTAACCGGCCAAATTGCCAGTAACTATTATCATTACTGGCGAAATATCGAGCTCCGTTAAAAACAATTTAAGCATGGTAAACATCTACCTTTATAATTTCTTCTCTTCATATTCCAAGTTTCATCGCGATTAAAAAAATGTCTTTAATTTCTTCTTTATTTAAAAAAAAATTGTATTTTCTATGAGAATCGCAACAAACTTACACATATCTGTGGTATTACCGCATGCGTTTTTGCGGTAAAAACGCACCAGTGAAGGGGTGGCTTAAAGTTGGAATATTATAATTAAATTACGGAAGAATTTGAGTTAGGTATATGGGCGCACTTCAGAGTTGAAATTCTTTAACAACCATAACGTGGTCCAAGGCTGAATTAATTTGGCCAAAAATTGTTTCATTCAACAAACGCTTTTAGCAAAATGTTTTAGACAGATTACTATACTATTTAATATTAAAAAGTAAGTCAATTAATCAGTGTACTCGTCCATATGTTACTTTTACACGTTGCTTCAGTCGCACGACAGATTGACTCGTTTTGTCGAAACCTTAAAACATCCATTCCGAACACACGGGCGCGGCAGTGTAGATCAATTTATTAGTCTCTCGAGGACAAAGCAAATTTATGGGGAGGCGATTAGTTGAACGGTTTTTAAGCGAGCGTTGTCGGCTAAATAATGGCTTTAGCGATCGAAGGCGCTATCGGTTTAGATCTGAAACTAGACCATGATATATAATAAGGTGTATTAATACTCGAGTCCGTGAGATTTACCCTTATAGGTATTATAGATTCTTAGCTGACCCGGAAAACGTTGTTTTGCCTTATAAATTATAGATAGTAGCCGATTCTCAGACCTACTGAATACGTATACAAAATCTCATAAAAATCGGTCAAGCCGTTTCGGAGGAGTACGGTAACTAACACTGTGACATGTACATTTTATATATTAGATAACAGGCCGTGTAGCCTCTGCATAGAATAGGGGGTAACCCTATTCTATGCAGAGGTGTGTGTCGTATAAGGCGACTAAAGGATCTAAGGGAGACTAGCAAACCTTTAGTTTTCTCCGCGCGGTGGCAGATAAACTGCTTGGTCCATATGAGTGTTGGTATTTTTAGGGTTCCGTAGCCAAATGGCAAAAAACGGAACCCTTATAGATTCGTCATGTCTGTCTGTCTGTCTGTCCGTCCGTCCGTATGTCACAGCCATTTTTCTTCGAAACTATAAAAGCTATACTGCTGAAACTTAGTAAGTAGATGTATTCTGTGAACCGCATTACGATTGTCACACAAAAATAGAAAAAAATAATGAATTTTTGGGGTTCCCCATACTAAGAATTGAAACAAAAAAAAATTTTTTTTCATCAAACCTATACATGTGGTATCTATGGATAGGTCTTCAAAAATGATATTGAGGTTTCTAATATCATTTTTTTCTAAACTGGATAGTTTACGCGAGAGACACTTCCGAAATGGTAAAATGTTGGTCCCCCCCCCCCCCCCCCCCCTGTAACTTCTAAAATAATGAAATGATAAAACTAAAAAAAGTATATGATGTACATTACTATGCAAACTTCCAACGAAAATTGGTTTGAACGAGATCTAGTAAGTAGTTTTTTTTTAAACATCATAAATCGTAAACCGCAATTTACCTTTCAAAACAAAATCTGTTGTATAGATAATGGTACGGAACCCTTCGTGCGCGAGTCCGACTCACACTTGGCCGGTTTTTTTTACTGTCATCGATTATGGGTTTCGCATTCATATTTTAAGGTTAGTTCAGGTTAGAATACGCTTAAACAAGTTGAGTATTACCACAGAATACATAAATAGTACATAACCTATATTTTAAGACGGAAGCCTTACAAAACCTAGGCTATAATAACCTGACTAAATCTACTAAACTATATACCTAATGTTCTACATCGAGCAACCCCAAATAGGTAGGTACCTACAGTAATTCCAAGCAAATAAAGTTTTAAACTAATTTCCCATTTCATTTCATGCAAACCAAACATTAAAAGATATTGGCTTTAATAAAATCTAGATTTTAAACGGTTTCGATCAACTATGTTTAAAAAAAAGAACACGACACGGAATAAAATTTCACGACGACGACGGAAAAATGGGTCAAACTTAATCTTAACGAAATAAAACAGAAGACTTAAAACGCTTAAGTAATTAGCTATGGAGCTACCGCAGACAACAAAATTGATGTCGAACGATTGATTAAAATTATTTATTGTCTGAGCCATTTTAAAGTTCGATTACGGGGCGGGAAGACCAGCGTACATTACCTCTTTTTAGCGACCATTATTACCTGTTTATAAGTTTTTCCAACCCAAAGGGTAATAACTTAGTGAAAGGGTCCACCCCTTTTACTAAGTTTTCTTCTCTGTGCCACGCATGATATTATGTAAAAAAAATAACTTCGACGGCCAGATAGGCGGTATATTACGCGTTTAAGAGATGTTTGTGTTGTAACTTTTTTCAAAAACGACTAAACCTATTTTGAAACTGTTCAATATGTCTCATTCCGTGGGATGTTCTTATCTAAGTTCAAACGTTTTAGACCGCAAAGTTAACATTTTTATAAAACTACGTTTTTATTAATTTAGATACAGTTAAGCTGTAGTGTATATTAATTAACAGAAATACGAAACTATTATTAATAAGGGGTGCACACAGTGGTAGCTATCTCTGCAAGCAATTGTTGGTCGAGTAGAAGTTTATTGTATGCAAGAGCCCTTATGAGGCAAAAACCTTAATTCTTTTACCGACTGATATAGGTACTAATAGCATCTTAATTTTTTTTTAATTTGTAAAATAGTACTAGGTACTAGTATTAAGTTCTAGAACTACTTAGATGACAAATGTCCAAAGGGACATGAAATCGGCCTCAATGACGAGGCCACGAACATGCGATCTAAATGGCGCATGGCGCCACATGATAATAATACATAATAATAATTATTTATTTACTTCAGGCAGTTAAAAACCCATCAGTGACACAAAATGCATTTAGAGTTAATGCACCTATACAAAACTTATTAAAAATGAAAATAATAAAATTTAAACCTATCCAAAGCAAATGTCCTAATTCTAAATTCAATACTAAAAATAAATTAAATTAAAGGAAATCCGACCCCGTGTAACGGGATAATGCGAGGACAAAGAAGAAGTACTACAACTAAGTTAGTAAGGTACCTACATTAAACTAGGTTACACCTACACATTGGCATAGAAAACTACAAGAAAACAGTTGGGTTAACAACTTACTTTCAAACTAATAAGTACCTACCCTAATAAAGTTCTGCTTAAAACCTTTTCTTTCTTGAAATGCGACAGTTCTTTTGGCTTCGTTTGTAATGAAATCTGAAAGGTTAATTCTACGTATTTAAACGAAGAGTCTTGTGAATCTAAGTTCTACAAATATTATAAATAAGAAAGTTGAAATGTACCTACATATGTTTGTTTATTTGGTTGTCGATCACGCAAAAACGACTGAACAGATTTTGTTGAAATTTGCCACTCAGCGAGTTTAAAACTCAGATGAACACATAGGAGCAACACATATAAATTGAAATTAAAGACATTGATTTTATTTTTAAAGTGTTCCCTACACTTGGATAATTGGCCAAGGCACCTGTAGCGCAATTGGTAAAACGCGCGACACGGAATGTCGAGATTGCAGGTTCAAGTCCTGTCGGGTGCAATTTTTGAAAAACATTTCTTCAAATAAATCAATTAAAGACATTTTTCAACCCTCAACGTTTCGAGGCCTTTACAGGTCCCTTCTTCAGGATTAGCTGAGATGTGATTTGTCATTCTAATGTAATAAAAAGTTACAGTGAAACTACCGTCTTATTAAAATTAAAATCACTGTAACTTTTTAATACATTAGAATAACAAACCACATCTCAGCTAATCCTGGAGGGTTACTGCGGTTCTTTCGACACGACAACGATACGATGATTCTACTGTCACACTGTAATAGCAGGGTTGACAGTAGAATCATCGTATCGGCTGGAATTATCGTATCGTTGTCGTGTCGAAAGAACCGCAGTAACCCTCCTGAAGAAGGGACCTGTAAAGGCCTCGAAACGTTAAGCGTTGAAACAATGCTAAAATAATAAACATCACGCGATTAAAACCAAAAAATATCTTTAATTTAAATCCAATACCTCGAAAACTGAGGAAAAATCTACATTATAATTGCTATCGCAGTATGCACACAGTAAGTGCAACTGCTAATAAAAATAAACTTATCAAAAAATAAAGTATACAATAATTTGAAACGTTTTGGCAAGTTTAGTTTCGTGGCTTCAGCAAGATGACTTCCGTTCTCGGTTCTACACAAATATGACATTAAATATTAATTCACACAACGGAACTATTCATATTTGGAATTAATTCTTTTGAACTGTCTTAATAAAGCGATTTGGCTGTAAGCCAGCACGCTCGGGGTCATATAGTTTTAGGCTGATTTATACGTGGTCTGTCCAGCGCTGTTTGCTACTGGATTCGTGTAGTAGATACTAGTTCCAAACTTGGATCCAGTACAGCGACGTACTGTCATGTTACTGACCGTAAGTACCGGAAGTAAACAATACAAGGTATAAGCACCTTTTTCTACCTAAACATTTAAAATTAAAATATTTTATCGATTAATCTTTAGCGTATATTAAGAATAAGAAAGGTCCAAGTGTCAACCCTTGCGGAACACAAAACTAAAAACCAGTAAAATATCTACCTATGTTCTCATAATGTTCAGTAGAACGAGATGTAGCAAAGGCTGATAATCTTTGTCGGATTCATCTAAGATTGTTGTTAGATATCTTCTGATGCAATTTTTTTGAATATAATTTCGTTTAAAGCGTTTTAGATGAGACATTGTTTCCTTCATTATCGTGCAGTTTCATGACTACGATTTGACACATTCTTCCGAAGAAAAAATGCTAAATACAAAGAACCAAAACGTCAAATCGCGTAGAATTAAAAAATCTATCCACTCCACAATTAACGTGTTACTACTAAAACAAATGTAAAAAAGTACGTTATTCTAACCGTTTTATTACAATTTAGCGTGATTGTATTGGTTTTATCTAGATAATTGATCATTATATTCCGTGATACTAGATCGTTTAATCACACGCAACGTGTGATATTTGACGATTTGTAATAAGCACTTCATAGTTGGTACTTTTATGGGAAACTAGCTGTGTCTCGCGAGGTTACCCGCGTATGCTGAAAACGCAAAACCGCGTATCAACAAACAAAATCAGTCATTTAAAAAACGCTATTGCATGGGCTTGTAAAGAAAGCTATGTGTTGCGTTTTTTTGCGGTTTCAGACCTACGGCGTTTAATCCCAGTGCGTACACGCTCTATTTCTTGTTCCTGTGGGAATACCTGGATAAAAGTTATTCTATGTGTTAATCCAGGTTCTAAACTACATGTGTGCTGTAATGCTGTGCGTGCAGTGAAATGGCTGCCCGGCCAGTTTTGCAGCAGCAGCTGCATCCTTTTTTTGTGCCACTGTGGTTTTAAGTTTTTCTTTGTGTAAATTGAATTTGTGTTTTTGGTACAATTAAGCTTTAATCTATATCTATCTATCTTTTGGGCCCTGTAGCCTGTAGCCCGGGTCTACAAGAATATGGCCACGGTATCCCCTGCCCGTCGAAAAAGGCGACCGAAAGGGGGTTTCTTGGTAGGAGCCTTCGGCCGCGGTTTGTTACCACCCACCGGTCTACGTCGTAGCGCTAAGCGTACTCATTCGTGTTCTAGTTCCGATGCATTGGCCGGTGCAGCTTCTAAGGAAGACGGGTCGGATCTTGTTCCACTACCGTCTTCCTACTTCTAGATGAGCGTGCTGCACCCTAGACCATATCAGTACTTGCCATTAGGTGAGGTGTAATAAAAAATCGGTAGGGTTTGAATACATACCTACTAAAGACAAGAAAAACGGAAAAACTCTATCGGTAAATCCTACTTCGTCCTTCGTAACTTACTAATACTATAAACGTAAAAGTTTGGTTGTGAATATGTTTGCGACCCTTTTACGTAAAAACTACTTAACGGATTGCGATGAAACTTACTTTTTATCCCGTTATTCGCGCGGAATCGGGACTTACTTGAGTGAAACCGCGGGGCTCAGCTAGTGCATGGTTCTTATATTCTGTGGCGTAAACATGAACAAACTGGCATGCCATATGCCACAGTGAAAGAGCAACTTACAGATGTTTTCGTGAATCCTTTTCAGTGTACAAATATATTTCTACGTTGTCCATAAGTAGATAAAGGAAAACAAGTACGTACATAAAGAAAACGTTCGCATTGAAACTTTCTGTAGGTATTTCGTATGACGAATAAGCATCATAGTTCTTTTATCAACAAGATAGAGTCGTTTTTCCTCTGACAATTCAACTGTGGAGTAAAAGCAAGACATCGCAAAAGCCGATTTGACAAACGAGTTTCCTATTTCAAGGTGATGTTACAAGAAACTATTATAGAACGAACGGTTTTCTGACAATGTAATTTAAAAGTTAAAAGTAACTTTAGAAATGCAATCTTGAACACAACCGTGCACTACCAACTAAACTAAGGCTCGATTGGACCTAACTGGGATAAGCAACGAATAGCAATTCTACGCATAAATCGTCTTTTGTTCTCAAAAAAAATTGATTCACGCGGAGAATTGTGATTAATTGCTTATTCCAGCAGAAAACTTGTCCCCAGCGGATATCGAACCCGGAATCTTTTGCCGCATTAGTTAATTCGATGTATTACAAGATTCAAAAAATATATTAAACTTAAATTGTGTAAAAAGGCGTACTTTAACGTCTTTTAATGAAAATAATCCATTTTGAATGAAAAAAAAATAAAGAAAAGAATCCATTGACATGATTGTTAACTGCTCCTGTTCGAATTATAGATATGAGTTATGACGATTGTAATTTAACACATGATCACAAAGAAAACATCTTGAGTTTCTTATGGTTTCTTCTCATCGGAGGGTGCGTTCCGAAACCACACTAAAATCATAGTCTTAACTTGACATTTAAAAATGATCGTGTATTTTTTCAAACATTACTCCTAATGAATAAATAATTTTGAATTAAAGTAGCTGTGCAAGCCAGCCTTAATGAAAATAACCGGTTGTATCAAATAACATAGGCCTTAACAAAAGCATGACATACATCCAGCTTTTGTTATAGCGATTATGCTATCGATTTCTATGCCGCATATCGACCCAGTTATAATGACTGCACTCAAAACTGTGAAGTCTCTTTATTATTTATTTACATATCCTTTTCATTCGTATAAGGGTCTACACACTCTATACTTTAGACTCATAATAATAATTGGGCTTTTCATCTATAGATATTGTCACTTTCTAAAAATTAGACGAAAAAGGCCAATTCTTAGATGGACAAGAGTGACCGTCTATATAGTAACCCTATTCTATGCCTTTAGCCTCGGCATAGAATAGGGTTACCCTTATCTTTTTCCATGGCTGTCGTAAAAGGCGACTAAGGGATCTGAGAGAGACTAGCAAACCTTAAGTTCTCCCCGTGCGGTAGCGGATAAACTGCTTGGTCCCTAGGAGATTTGGTGTCAGGCTGGCGGACGGTAGTAAAAATCCTAAACGTATTATTATCACGGTCATGGCAGATATAGGTGTTATAGTAAAAATGTACTTATTTGTTCTAACGTCTTTATCCAAGGAGGAAACAGTCCACTACGTTTGTATAAATAACGAGAAGGTATCCCTTCCTCTTAAATCTTAAAAGTTTAATAGCGTAACACTTGTTCTTAAACTAAAGTGATAAAATGCAAGATAAGAACCACACAGGACGCTTCAGCGGTTATTATAAAACGATCTCTTCGGGGTAATTTGACCAAATTAAATTTCTAGGGACTTATAAACTCATTTTAAAGTTGTCGCAAATCATAACTTTTTAAATCGTAAATATTCATACATAAACTTCGTCCGACGAAACCAACTAATAGACAAAAACAAGCTCTAGGCGTTATTAAAAGGAGATAAGGTAGAAAATCCATTAAAGTGACTAGCGTTAAATAATATCTTATTTCACCGGTACATCCATTGTGATATTAACCCCTTACTTATAAACGATACTAAGTTTGTGTAACGTTTGTCTCTGTCTGTCAACTTGGAAACTCTATGTCACAGTAAAAGACGAACGTTACATAAAGTTAGTCAGCGTTTATAAGTAAGAGGGTAAGTTACTATATTAGTGATAAATAACATGTAATAATTATTGTAACACAATTCACGTTTATTACGAAACTCAGTAATAGGGTCCCGTTTTTACCTTTAGGTACGGAACCCTAAAAATACATTTTGGTTTATATATTTTAAATACATGCCATAATGGCCGTAGATCGTGATGTCACTGCCGCTAAAATATTACAACTTTTAAGGTTTCCAGACGCTAATTATTTATTTGAACTAATTTGTAATGTTTAAAATGGAATCCAAAGTGTTTTATTTATTAGTGTATAATCAATCAGCGTGGACGCATATGAATTAATTAATATCTCCAAAAAGTTATGTAATGAAGTGTGTTGAGTACTTTAAGATGACGTCAGTCGTTTTACAAATTTTGTAGATATACCTATTTTATTAAAATATTTACCAATTTCACCCTAAGCAGAGAAATAAATACGTGTTTCGTATTCAATAACTCAGTATTTGTTAGATAAATACACAATGTTAGTAATTTTCAATTACTGACAGAACCCTATTCCGTTTGAAGCAAGCCTATACGAACAAAAGTTTAATGTTTTTGGGTTCCCGCACCACGACCGCACCGTTATTTTGACGAAAGTCATTTAAAAGTGTGGTATTACTAGGATTTCACTAGAAAATTCTATTAAACTGCAGTCATCAAATATTGTGTAACTAGATACTAGGGGTTCCATTTCTTATTCACGGCGAGATGTGTCCATTCATCTGATCTACTGTAGTATGGGGAGGAGACGAGAGTAAAAGTTGGTAAATATAATTCGACTTTCGCTGCCGAGCTATTTTGTAGGCGAGTTCGAGACTCGAGAGATCTAATTACAGAATTCACAACTTTCACAACTTCGATCAGATATTTACGTTACTACAAGTTATAACTGTTGTTGATAATAACGTTTTTTTTGAGGTTTTTTACAATGTAATTTAAAAATTGCACGAAGTGTAGGGGAATCACTCATTAGACCTGGAGGGTTACTGCGGTTCGTTTCGATACGACATCGATACGATAATACGATGATTCTACTGTCACATTCTGATAGTAGTAGAACCATCGTATTATCGTATCGTTGTCGTATCTAAACGAACCGAAGTAACCTCCTGTCCCTCATCATTAGACCTGTACTTTTGTATGGTAGTGAGGCGTAGCCTGTGATTAGCCATAAGCAGGGGCCATAAGCAGGAGCTACGTGTCACGAGACGAAGATGCTGCGCTGGATGTGTGGAGTGACGAGAAAAGACCGCGTTAGAAACTCCCGCAAACGAGGGCAGCCTTCAAGTCCGAGACATTGCAGATAAATTGTAATAATGCCGCTTACGGTGGTACGGTCACGTCTAACAAAATTTACTTTCAAATATATTTATTAAGATTAATATTTTACCTACATATTGCCATATCGTGCTCAGCTACCATTCGGCAAGCAACAATCTTGTACGAATGACGTATAGCAGTACTAAAATAATAAACGTACATATTCAGGCTACATTATACCATAAAAATAAACAGGCTCCATTTTTCAATAAGCACGCGTCTTGAGGCAGCGCTGTAATGTTGTTAAAGTTTGTTATACAGTGTCGTTAGATAATAATTTCGAGCCCATTATGGTTGAGATGAGATCGGAAATTGTATTTTTTCTTCATAGGCAGCCGAGTTGGTATTTTTAGCTACTGTTTGTACTCGTACCTACTTATAAAAGACTGAGTTAATGTTCCTGCGACGAAATCAAGATAAATGATAGGAACATTTTGTATATTATTATTAATATCATTATATAGTGTTGAAAAGTCGCTTCTCGTTGTGCTCTATGTATGCTTTTAGATCTTTAAAACTATGCAATGGATTGTGATGCGGTTCTTTTTTAAAGATAGACTGATTCAAAAAGGAAGGACTATTTGTTTAATATATGCACCGTGCGAAGCCGTGCGTTTTATTAAAAGGTTAACTGCAAGTAAACATAACATAATCAAAGATTTAAACGTTTACGAATAAAAAAAAAACTGTTGCCGATGTAGTAGTAGCACGGATTTTTAAGTTATCGCATAGCTTTTTTATATGTAACCGATGGCTTCCACTAGCGGCCAGTAGAGTAAGCCACCTTTTTTTTACTAAAGATCGAGAAGAAGTGGGTTTAAGTCCCAACAAAAATCATACATAGCTAATTCAACTATCTCCGCTATGCAATGCATTTCATTATGCGTTTTCTTTGAAATAATATCTTCCGTAACTGACGACATGACGTTGCGACATGTCGCCTTAACTTGGGGACATGTCGCAACGTACGCAACGCAATCATTGCAATCGCAAACTTAGATTCAACATTAAAACGTCCTTTACTGGAAGTGCGACATAAATATTTAGCAACAATACAATTTTCCTAAATATTTGCTGAGTATTCTACGAGTAATAACTATTCCATAAATTATTCCATAAACCTTTACAGAATAATAACGTCTTTGGAAAAAATCCAATTCTGTCCGCTCCCTATTTTGCCCGGGATGAAATATGCCCTTCAGAGCGGATTGTCAAGTTACTTCCGGCGAAAAATAAACAGTAATGAGTTTTTAAGATGTTGGCACTGAGCTAGGGAAGGTGAGTAATTTACTATTTTATCTCAAGTTTACATTATAGAGGACTAGCTGCGCCCCATGGTTTCACCCGCGTAAGTCCCGATCCCGTGGGAATATCGGGATCAAAAGTAGCTCATGTTACTCAGGGTGAATGTAGCTTTCTAATGGTGAAATAATTGAAATCGGTCCAGTAGTTGAGTTTTTTCATTACAAACATACAGACACACATACGCACATACACACATACACACAAAAATACAAGTCTTTCCTTTTTATAATATTAGTATAGATTATAAGGTTGATGTAAAATACTTGGGCGCGAGATTTGTTTTTTTTTTAGTTTTTATTATATAGTAGGTACTTCTAACAAAGAGAAGTTATCAACTGGGCTGGTAGTTTTTGTATCTGTATGTTACTAGAGGTTGTTCTATCTGGATTTGCATCCAGTCAGGCCGAACTGAAGATAAAACTCCTCGTGTAAGATTGGGTAAACATTATTCTTACTTTTCAACATGATGAAATCGATAACCGCTTCCAAGATAGACGTTCGCAATATCGAAACATATTAATGACAATAAGTATCAATTTCAAATAAACAACATTCCAACCATACATCGAATTTACGCGTCAATGAACACATAACCCAAAACAATGTTATTATCGTATCCTTTTTGTTCAAATTTCCTTCTCTCGTTCGTTTTTGGAACAATACATGGCTATGAATAATTTAAGCTGTAAACAATGGGTATAATGGTTTTCGTCCATTGTACCCTTTGAAAATAGCCTTTCTGTTATTCCAGCTATCTACATACGGAGTTTCCTTGCAATCGGTTCAGCGATTCTCGCGTGAAGAGGTAATAATCACGCATACATACAAACTAAACTATCTGTAGTAACATTACTAACATTAGCAGGATAGCCTTCATAGCTACTTTGAAAAATCATAGTAGCCAATTATTTTAAGTGTTATGTTTCGATAAAAAACCATATACCTAACCAATTGATACATTTACCAAATAAACATTTTACGTAATTATTTCAATTTTCATTGTTTTTGTTTTCATACCAACGTACCTACCGACTAATATTTAGGTAACAATTTAATAGTAATTCTAAAAGAAATTGCTGCCAGCTTTTTAAGTATCCACCCTATATATTAGGGACGTTAGGTACATTTATTTTAAAAGGAGAAAAGGAATCCATATAAGATCACTGGCATAGATATCACGATATTAGTAGTTATTATGACTTATATATTAATTTAGTTATAGATTGTAAAAGCACCTAATACTTATATGAACAATGACATATGTGTCACTGTACCTACTTATAACTAATTTAAGATTCGTGCTTCAATAATATACCAATTGATTAGCTCTTTTACATCTAAAATTCATTAAGGAAAATAAATTAAACCTTTGTATCAATAAAATCCGCGAGTTTATCCAGTACAGGAGTACACTCCCGCAAAACCTTACGTAAGGTTGAGTTATCTTGCTAGATACTACTCGTATACTCACACTAAGAAGACAAAACTCCACAAACAACTTGGTACCACCTAAACACTAATCAGTTATCTATTATTATTATAACATTAAATAACACTATTATTTATTGCTTCAATTCCTCAAATCGAATCACAATACGATTGACAGTCCGGAAGCGAGATTTTCGCGGAAAATTGACAAGCTGTGTTAGAAGACAAGAGATCGGGGAGATACAGCCAGGGCGATTGTTTACGTTTTAGGGAAATGGAGCGCGCGGCCTGGCTGGAGACTGCCGGCGAAGTAAGCCATGCTTGGGACCCGTAGGTACATAAAATACCTATACCACTACGTAGAGAATTATCAAATTATAGCAGAAATAAAAAATTACACAAACTTTTCGCAAATTAAACTTCTGATTGGAAAGCAATTTAAACGGACTTTATTTTTATTTATTTTATGTCAAAGTTTCGAAGACTTTCAATGCCTCATTGTCTGTAATCTGCCTGTGATCATAAAGCAATGGAAATTGTTCGACACATCCTGTTATCCCAAAAAAAATATACCTACGCGAGAAATTCTTTGAAATTAAGTATATTTTGAAAGAATTTGCACACTTGCAACTTTTTGATTTCTGAAAACACACATATTGTTCGCGATTTTGATTGGTCGATTTGAGCAATGCGATTAGAACTTCATCAGCCGAAGGATTAATCGAAATGGACAAAAGCATTTAATAATTAAAGAGCTAAGTTCCCGAGCAGAGGTACCTATTGGAAGCATTTTGATGTACTATTTGTATCGGTTTAAGTATTTTATGTCTAGTTTGGGAATGCGCGCGCAGTACTGATGAAGACCACCCGACCTGCGTCGATTTTATTACGTAGGTGTAAGGAAGTTGCGGTGCCGCGCACTGTGGCGGGTGCGTTTGCTGGTCGTCGACTTTGGCACTGGACTGCACTTTCGATAAGGCATTAAGAGGCGTGGATGATTCCATAAACTATTGTTGTTGTAGGTTACTAACTTACATTGTTACATTGTAAATGAGAAGAAAAAATGGTTACAGAAGCAATGCAATATTTGATGGTGTATTTTTTTTTGTGACGTCACTTGTAGAGCTGAATGTTTCTTTTTTAAATGCCAAAAACTATAGGAAAGTATTTTTTTTTTAGTAAAAGAATATCTTTTTTTATTTTTTTCCCCAAGTTATTATATAGGTAGTTTGTATATTTTTTAGACCTTAATTTACAAAATAAGTGTTCTGACTGGAATTGTATCCTGGGATTATTTGGATGAGTTGGTTAGTTAGTTAGTTTGGATAAGCAATCCTACGTGGTAATGCATCGATACGACAAACCGACAAACCGGAGGGGGTAGATGGTCAATGTTATAAAGATATTATGATTTGAATCTAGTGGATTATTTCCCTTTATGATTAAAGGAAGACTAACGGCTGCATAAATTATCTATCGTCTGTCCTGTGATAAAAATTTTCAAAGTCGGACGGAAACAAATGTTACATTAGGTACTTAGTCATCTGCTAATCGTCGTTTATAAGTAAGAGTCAAAAAAGAGTAAAATTGCAGGGTTATTGGTAAACAGTATTTACCAATAACCCTGCATTTTTAACTCCTTTTTTTAAGTCAGTTTATACCGACTGTGGCCTAATGACACATTAAAAGTGAAGCTCTAATTAGTTCAAAGTCAAAGTTCGAATATCTCATACCTACATTTATCATCACGTGACCGAGGTTGGAAACGGGGCACCTACGTAGAAAATGATACGGGTAGGGTTTTAACGATGTTTACATTCCGTGATTATGGTGTTCTGCGCTCATAGTTACGTTTTGGTTACATACCATATTAGGTAAACGTCACTAAATATGTAACGTGTTTTTTACCGTGTCGGATGAGGCGTGTCGATTTCTGCATAAAAAAACCGGTCCTATCCCGCCCTGACGGGATTCCTTTATACAAAAATCGACACAATCCTTGAAGTTTTTTAGATACAAAAGCATACGCAATGCATCCGATTTGTCTTTAGGGAACACAAATGTATCCGCTATATTGGACACAGACGGATCAACTACCGGGTTCGTCAACGCATTCGTTATTCTTCTTTTCGTGTAATGGTTTGTCATGCTGGTGTTAAGGTACGAATTTGGTAGGTACGTGACAAACCACGAACTTGGTACGCGCTTACCAAATTCAAGCGTGGGAAGGGCTTTCTGCAGGTATTATTGTTGTTTGTTGTTACCATTTCTGATACTCGAGGCTTTGGAGCAATCAGACCTTTGGAAGGCGTCCATGGGGCCGAAGACAACACGTAGAAGCCTATTTTTGTAAAATTATTGTTCACATAACCGACCGGGTTTGAAGGCAGTAACTGTAGGTTCCTGGTAGCCTGGCTGCGGCAGCCAGGCTGCCTAGTGCGTGGGGGCCCTAGTCAGGTCGCTCTACGGCCCTTTACTTGACCTAATGCCAGCTATCAGAGACCACAACCGAGATCAACTCGTTAATGCCTTCTGAAGCACGGAGGCAAGTTCCTGTGCCGTATACGCAGGGAGGCGGACGAGAGTTGCCATCACTGCCCCGCTAGCGTGGACAGCGCCGAGCACACGCTCACTGCGTGCCCAGCATGGGCCCAACAACGGCGTACACTGAGGGGGACCGTTGGCCACGACTTGTCTCTGCCGGCTGTGGTTCGCGCTATGGTCATCAGCGACGAGGCCTGGCAAGCCGTCCGTGCCTTTGCGGAGGACGTAATGTCCTCAAAGGAGGATGCGGAGAGGGCTCGTGAGCTCCTCCGCGGCACGCAGCGCCCTAGGCGCAATCGGCGAGTGGTCAGAAATGACCACTTGCCACCCTAAATGGCTCATGGCGGCGGACTCGGGGGGGTCCGTCGCCGTACGAGAGCCCGAGATGGCGGCGGCGTGTCCGCGCCGCCACTCGAGGGGGTTTTGTCCTTAAGGGACTATTTGGAGAGGAGGTTTGACGGGACCACCCGCCGCCGGAGCAAGCTGACGTATTGCCGCAGCTTCCGGCTTCGCTCTGGCTCAGCGGCGAGAAGGACACCGGGGGTTTTTAGTGGGTATACTCTGGCCACCTACCACCTTCGGCCAGGGGGACCCCCACTCACCGGACCATCAGGCCGCTCTCCCCCGAGAGCGGCCTGATGGTCTTAATAAGATTTTCCCACGATAAAAAAAAAAAAAAAAAAACACACACACACACACATATATTCTCACAGAGCCTGGGTAGGTTATTGCATTTTCCTTTTGATTTGCCAAATATTTTACTTTAATACTTTAATTTTACTTTATATCCACGGTTACATTAATTCACATTAATTCATCTTTTGTAATCGTCTCTAGATTCTCGAGATACAGGACTTGTTCCTAGTTCGAGGTCTGATGTTTATCTGTAACCCATTGTACTCATTTTTTGAAAATAAACTTTTTTTTTTTTTTTTTTTAATTTTTTACATTACGGTCATCCTTCAAAGTAAAGACTACGCCAGGCGTTGCTTAACCATCCATCAAGCTCCTTCGCTATGATAGATGCAGACGACTACATAAAAGTTCTAACACGTGTACCGACCACGTGATTGAGGTTAAAAACAGGTTACAAACGGATTGACACGGCCACGGTTTTACGATGTTTGTTTACCTTACATAATTACGGTATTTTGGTCCGTTCGAGTTCGAAGTGGTGACGACTTTTAGGTATTATTATGGGTGTAATCAGACTGATTGCTTAGTAATTGAAGGGCATAGTAGAAAGAAGTAATAGTCTGCAAACTTGACTGGTTTCTGACAACGAGTTTTGACAAGTCATGTGTCTTTCCTACATTTCCTACAACTTATGTGACCTTTACTATAAGGTCGGAGTAGACAGAAACGAAAAGTGGTGAATTTCTCCGGCCTTACTCCACGTTTATTAATAAGGCTAACCATGTTTATGCGTAAGGAGTAACAAACATACTTACGCATAAACTTTCACCTTTATTCTATCCTACTAATATTATAAACGCGAAAGTTTGTATGTCTGTATGTGACTTTGTTACTCCTTCACCCAAAAACTACTGAACCGATTGCGATGAAACTTGGAATATAGATAGCTGGAGACTTAGAATAACACATAGGCTACTTTTTATCCCGATATTCTGTAATTTTCAATCACAGAACCTATAGTGTACCTATCATTTTTATCAGAAATAATGGACGGAACTCGAGTAGGTTCAAAAAGTGTGCCCCGAAGTGTAGTTGTTAGCGTTTAAATAAATAGACAGACAGCGAAAAGTAACTTTCTTATTTAAACTATGGAAGAAATAAGTGAAGTTATACTGTGGAAGTGTTCGTAGACAAGTTCGTAGCTATCAAACTTCCAGCCAGATTTCTCGTAGCATCGTAGAACTTCGTAGCGTCATCGTAGCATATAAGGTTCACACTTTGTAGTGGGCGTCAATTTAGAACTTATTTTAAACTGTGGCCCGCGTTTTCACCCGCGTAATTCCGCTTATTGCAGCTACTGTAGCATTGTTCTATTGATTTCAGGGTTCCGTGCCCAAAGGGTAAAAACGGGACCCTATTAGTAAGACTCCGCTGTCCGTCTCTCTGTCTGTCTATAGAATATTATATGTATAGAGGTAACTTTAGTGACATGTATGTATATATGTAATCTCTGAAATTACTGAACCGATTCCAATGATGATTTCACCAATACGAAGCTACATTATCGAGGAGGAACATAGGCTACTTTTGATCCCGATATTATCGCGGGATCTGGACTTACGCAGGTAAACCGTGGGGCGCTTCTAGTATATTATAAATAGCTGCGTCCCTCGGTGTCACCTGCGTAAGTCCCGTGGGAATATTGGGATCAAAGCCTATGTAACTCCCTGATAACGTTGCTTACTATTGGTAACAGAATTGTTAAAATCGGTCCAGTGGTTTCGGAGATTACCCCCAAATATACATACATACAAATATACACGTTACCAACATTACCTCTTTATAATATTAGTATAGATGTTAAAGTTTGTGTGTAAATAAGTAAACCAGTATGTTTGTTACTCCTACACACAAAAAATACTTAACCGATTGGAATGAAACTTGGTATGCAAATAGGATACTACTTTTCCTTCTGGATTGGTATTTACGTAGGTGAAACCGCTGAACGCTATTAGTCATACCATAGGTCATACTTATATAATAAAAATAGTTTATAGTTATTTCTCTACAAACGAGAAAGGTGCAGAGATTCTGGCTCCATTGAATCTATTATCAACATTGATCCTGGTCCTTTTGCTTCAATACTCGGCGAAAACAATCGATATTAAAATCAAAGTTTTATGCTCATAAATACCTATTTAATGTTTGACAGGGCTCTCTTCTATTGATGCTTACCTGTAACATAATAAAAAAAAACATAAATAGACTTACAAAAAACACATCTTTATGATTTCAAAGTCGTGCCAGTTATTATGACTTAGTTATAAGTGTAGAGTCAAATGCATACTAAAATATATTAATGTCTAAAAATACCAAGAGATGGCGTCACTAGACAGATTACATCGCGGTATCGTAACGTTCATCTCTTGGTGTCTAGCAAACTGATTAATTTTGAAAATATAAAACAAACATTTCAAACATCACATCATCACATAATGAACACACTCTCCAAATTTCACCTCTTTACTATAAGCGGTTTAGGCTCTAGCCCCAAACGCAACTAGGCTTGTACTTTGGGCACTAGATAACGGATATTCCTACTACATACCTATTAACATCTTTTTTTGTAAAAACTTACATATACATATAGACACACCCAGAACCAGAAACAAACATAAGGATATATTATAACTTAAAGGTAAAGCAACGCCTGCCGCGCTCATTACTTGGGTGGTAAAACTTGCCAATAAAAAAATTCATAAATAAAAAGTTTCAGTCTTCTCAAAATAATAAAATAAAAAACGTAGAATACTGCCATCTGTTGGGTGGTTAAGGAAGTGTTTCCACGGAAGAAATGTAGACGAACGTTTCTGAAACTTTCACTAAGGGGTTTCATGAACGTTTACTAGATGGCGCGATTATACACATTTTGAATATCCGACATAAAACTATTTGTTGTTGTTTGTGACTAAAAAGACAAAAAAATATTAGAATGATTATACTTAACTACCTATACTGGTAAAATTAGCTTATAATAATAATTAATGCTTTCATTCCGAGGGTTGTGGGTTCGAAACCCAGCCGATCGCGTACTAATTTTTTTTTGTTTAGGAAAATGTTAAGTGCGCAATAACATCACATTTATAGTGAAGGAAAAACAGTGAGGAAACCAAAATATCCTAAGGCTTACCACGGTCCAAAGGCATGGGACATTCGCCAATCCGGAGTTAGCTCTCGTGACGTCTTCCTGCCTAACTCCCCTAAGAGAAGACCCTTTCCCTGCAGTGGGACAAATTAACGGGCTAATTATGTATTTATGTATGCTTTGTCTCGGTCTAGTAAGTGATATTTTGACACCAACGAAAATTAGATACAGCATTGAATAACCCAAGATTCAGTTCAAGAGTGAATGAAAATGGAACAAACAAAAACTATAAAATCGCTTCATCTCATCATTCATCATCGAAATCGGATTAGGTACGTAAAAGGGTGTCCGATACAAAACTTGATAAACCAGTGTAAATAGGCCTCTGTACCGAATGAGCACCATACAATATTATAGTAATACAAAAAAAGTAGGGTCTGATCTATATACTGGTCATCAACTAGGTACATATTTTCGCAGTCATCAAAGAAGCATTATGTAAAAACCGCTAGGTTTTATATAACCTATACTAACAAAACCGATAACTCTCAACATCGAAAAATCTCAAGTTTCAAGCATTAGGGTGTCCAAACATTTTAACGCAATTTACCTCTAAAGACATCCTCGGTGCCCCGAACATAATGCAGTAAGGTAATGGAAACTCTATCGTTACAGAAATATTTCGTTTGAATAGAACTGGAATATGTTTGGAATACAATCATGTTTGTTGTATGGGAGCCCCCTTAAATATTTGTTTTATAATATTTTTAGTATTTTTTATAATAGTGGCTACAGAAATACATCATCTGTGAAAAATTCGACTGTCTGGCTATTACGGTTAATGAGATACAGCCTGGAGACAGACAGACAAACAGACAGCGGAGTATCATTAACAGGGTCCCGTTTTTTACCCTTCGAGTATGGAACCCTAAAGACCACTAGGTTTTATATAAGCTACTAACAAAACCGATATCTCTCAACATCTCAAGTCAAGCACTAGGGTGTCCAAACATTTTAACGCAATTTACCTCTAAAGACATCCGAACATAATGCAGTGAGGTAATGGACGCTCTACCGATACACAAACATTTCGTATGAATAGAACTTGGAATATGTTTGTGTAGAAGAACTGATGAAGCTAGAGTTGGACTTATAAACTGAGAGTTCCGTATACGAAATTATTTGATCATAGTGAAACACAACAGTTAGATTTTTCTTCTGTTTTCGGGATATTGATTAAAATATACTAAAAAAAAGTCTTAGTTCGAAATGGAATAACTCAAGAACGGCCGGACTGATTTTTATAAATTTTGATTTGTTATATTCATATCCGCTCAGAATTAGATAATATATTTTATTAAAATTTGAAACAAAATAAAAAATAGTTATTATTTCTTAAAATTTTGCAAATAAATGGCAGGTCGTATGTTTAATCATGCGAAAACCCGATCTTCTGGATTTTATCCTATTCTAGACTAGCCATTCTTGTGTGATTGCATTCCAAACGAACACAACTTATTTTTATAAAATTTAGATTTTTCCGTTTACTCTTCAAATACGGAACCGTAAATATGAAAAGAGTAGACACTAGAGACACATAACATTTTTATATGAGACGATAGTGGATACCTGTACTAAACTGGAGGTAATTTTTGAAAGCATGGTTATCAGCTAAAAATATTTTTATCAAAAAGTAAGTTTAGTTTTAGAAGCTTTAATTTAAAGTTGGTATGGAAATTAAACTCATTTTTCGGTTTAAACCACTATCAATAAATAGTATAATAAATACATGACGAATCCAAAATGACGCTAGAATGAAGAAATATTTAAACTGCCCAGTTAGTTAGCCAGTTTGTTAGTGACGAACAACATTTTAGTAGGATTTAATCCTGAGTTCAGACTTCCTGTAAACTAAATTTTTAAAATTTGGCATATCAGTTCATATGTGATGCTGATGACAATGCCTTTTTAACCATGAACTGAAGATACCATCTGGGTAACTCACTCTGGCTTACTCACTCGCAAAATGCTGGGTATACAGATACACCAGATACAGAGTTGATTTCACACAAGTAAACTCATATACAGCAACAGCACAGATACAACATTTTATATTATTAGACTTTATTAAACTTAAACGATTTGTCCACATCTTAATCGCCGGATAAAATGTAACTCTAAGAACGTATTTTGGAAGAATGAAAATCAGGAAGAACTTTCCTTTCAAATCGTCACTAATCCCTCTTCAATTAGTTTCTCTCTGGAACTTCGAAGTAGGTCTAGCATACACCCACAGTATTACCAGTCTGGATGACGGATGAAGGATCATTACATCTATCAACGGCAGGTGGACTTCGGCAGGTGCTATTGATTGTATCTTAGTAAGTATGGAGTAGTAAAAAAGGATTACCATTACCAATAATAGAACACCATCTTAATACACTAAATTTAATTAAATAGTTAAAAATAAAAATCCAAAAATGAGGTATGGTACCCAAAAGGCTGGCTGCATTGCCCCTTTGGATAGCAATACCTATTCGTTGGCCGAAGTAGCTGCCAGCTCTTTGGTCGCCAGAAGCTAATAGATTAGGAGATATCTCCTAATATATCTATAGATATCTATATATTAAATAGATTAGATTATTATAGTACTAGTAATTTGTGTTTTTAGTAGGTACGTAGACCGAAAGAACTAGGCATAAAGTATGTTTTAAGTAATCACTAAAATTTTAATCAATCTTAGCATCTTATCAATCTTACTCATTTAACCTTTAGGCCAAGCTGCAGGGAAATCACATTACAAAAGGTGGTGTAACAAATTTTATGATTTTATGTTATTTAGCTAAGTTAGCTTGATATAAATTTAATTTCTTGACCTTGGGGCACGACGGGGTATATCCGATATTTTGAGTTTAATATTCTTTTTGCACATAGTGTCTCAATAATAAGTCGTATGACAAAAGTGTCTAAGAACAGTATGTAGAAGTCAAAAACTTTTACATTCTGTCCATACATGTCAATTCTGTAAGTCTTACAGGTAAAAAGTTACAATCAAAAGAACAAAAATGTTAAATGCGCCATATAAGACACCGTGTTGTACTACTAGCGCCATCTTGTAGGCGGCCACCACAAATAATTTGTTGTTGCTTATTATGGAAACGATTAAAAAATAATTGTCGTAGAAATCTATACTGATTTTATCGCTTTATACAAAAACAGCTACATCAAAAACGGCTACATCAAAAACAGCTACGCAAAAACGGCTACATCAAAAACAGCTACACTACAAAAACAGCTACACTACAAAAACGGCTACATACTAAAACGGCTACATCCAAAACAGCTACACTACTAAAACGGCTACTATTAAAAACGGCTACATCGAAAACGGCTACACCGAAAACAGCTACACTACAAAAACAGCTACATACAAAAACAGCTACATTACTATAACAGCTACATTACTAATACGAATTGGTGTAAAATGAGCGAAATAGTAATAATAGTGAAAGAAATAAGAGATAAAAGGAAAAATAGCGAAAGAAATGATTTTCAAAAATTAATTTCTAAAACCGTAAATTTGATATTTTCTACGAGAAAATCTTCATATAGTAATTTCTAAGGTAGAAAATTACCACTAGGCTTGAGGGAATTGGTGCCTGGCGAGGGCTTGCAATGAGCCTCGCTGGGTTCGCATATGTGCCACCCGTTGACTCACAGCTATATCCACTAGCACTGTGCGGCTTTCAACAACCCGAGCGTACGGGGTGTGTGGTGTGGGAGCTATGATGGCCCGGATTGAACCTTAACCTTCGGTTCAATCCGGGAATTTTTTTCATCTACCGGAAGTGGGTTTTTTTTTTTTTTTTTTTTTTTTTTTTTTTTTTGTTAGTTTACATCAGGGTTTCCTCCGACTGTAATGTCTGGAGAATATTGTTTAATAATTTTTCTGGTTCATCTAAATTGTTTCGAAATAAATATATAA
Organism: Idaea biselata; assembly: GCA_958496205.1. Lineage (NCBI taxonomy): Eukaryota > Metazoa > Arthropoda > Insecta > Lepidoptera > Geometridae > Idaea > Idaea biselata. The sequence continues at coordinate 2,621,868 of OY292395.1, forward strand.
TAATAATATATAAAATACATAATATAATAGCCATCTTAATTACGAGCTAGGTTTAAAATTGTATAATTGAAGTTAAAATTGTAAATTGTCGAGTAGGACTGATAAAACTTAAGACTAGGTTACAAAGTTTTCTAATCATTTTAAAATTGTATAAGTTGGTTAAATTTACGTGATTCGTAACTGGTCATAATATTATGCTTCGGTTAATTAAATAAAATTATTAAAACTAAGTGGTCGATTTTTCGCGCCATGTTCCAGTCACAAGCTGCACTTCTCTCCTAAAAACTCCAATTCGCTGCGAAAAGACCGTCTCCTTCTTTTGTCAAACTATTTTTTCCTGGACTCGGGATTCTTTAAAATCCCGTAGCCAGGAAACCGACACTTTATACTTTCGGATCATACCGACGGTCTTTTCGCACCGTACTGGGTCAAAACTGGAGGCGGGCGATCGAGAATCACCGTTTGCGTCGTCCGAGTAGCGGGCACTCGGAGTATTCACCCCATGTTTATAGCCATATAAATATTTGGTGGATTCTCCGCACTTCGCGACACGGGCGCGCACAGCGTTTCGCTGGAGTTTTAATTTTGCACCACTGCGAAATTTAAAATTTCGTGAGGACAAGTTTGTTACCGCTGCTGTTGTTTGCCCGATCGTCCCGATCCCCACAACGCACACGAGTCCGGTTGATGCACCGAAGGAGAAGCGATAGGTCCCCGAGACGCCCTTAGCAGTATGCGACGGACGCCCTCGCCAAGTCATCCCACTTCCTCTTGACGGGGCAGTCCCTGTCGAAGGCGTTGTGCGCACGGTTGTCGAGCCCCGCCTCCGCACAGTTGCAGCAGGATGCTGGTACCGCATTCAGGAAGTCCGCGCACGCGTCCTTCCTGTGCGGGCCCCCGCAATGGCTGCACCGCTCGGCCTTGTCCTGGCAGAACCGTCTGCCGTGCCCGTAGCCGAGGCAGAGCGAGCACTGGACCAGCGGTGACTGGTCCAGCACCCGCACCCTCTGCATGTCTACGTGCACGGCACCGGCTCGTGTCATTCGGGACCAGACAACCGGTGGCACCCGGAGTACGGCGTGGCACGCGTGCGGGTTTCGGCTCCTCCTCCTATACCGCACCTCCAACTTAGGATCGTCGAGGCCGTCGAAAATTCCGCCGTTCTGCCGCCTCAGGGATTCTATAATGTCGTCGTCAGTGTTAAAACTCAGGACATCCCTGAGGATCACCAGCGGGTCTTTATTTTCAACTTCCTCAACCTTGAGCTTTTCCTTGGCCTTTCCCAGCTTATCCCTCACTCTTTTCCTTTCTTCCTTTGTCCTACACCCCACTATCACTTTCTGGTTTTTTAGTTTCCTTATCTTCTCTATCTGTATTCCGCTCTCTCGAGCGTTAACTGTCTCCCTAATTGTCTGTAAAATGTTGTCTCCTTTTTCAGTCTCGTCGGTGGAGGTGATCACCAGCGAGTGCAGCGCCGCCCGAGCGGGGGCAACCGCCTCCGCCCGGCCGGCCGCCACCGACGCGTATGTGGCCATCTCCACCGCCTCGCGCTGTTTCCCTATCTTCTCCTTTATCTCATCTGACTTCCTTTCCACTACTTCTCTAGTAGCGCGGTGTAGGTCCGCGTTTCCCCCCACTTCTCTCCCTATCTCCTCCATCTCTTTCCTGCTTTCCTGCTTCCCGGATTTCGGTTCAATCCGGGCCATCATAGCTCCCACACCACACACCCCGTACGCTCGGGTTGTTGAAAGCCGCACAGTGCTAGTGGATATAGCTGTGAGTCAACGGGTGGCACATATGCGAACCCAGCGAGGCTCATTGCAAGCCCTCGCCAGGCACCAATTCCCTCAAGCCTAGTGGTAATTTTCTACCTTAGAAATTACTATATGAAGATTTTCTCGTAGAAAATATCAAATTTACGGTTTTAGAAATTAATTTTTGAAAATCATTTCTTTCGCTATTTTTCCTTTTATCTCTTATTTCTTTCACTATTATTACTATTTCGCTCATTTTACACCAATTCGTATTAGTAATGTAGCTGTTATAGTAATGTAGCTGTTTTTGTATGTAGCTGTTTTTGTAGTGTAGCTGTTTTCGGTGTAGCCGTTTTCGATGTAGCCGTTTTTAATAGTAGCCGTTTTAGTATTGTAGCTGTTTTGGATGTAGCCGTTTTAGTATGTAGCCGTTTTAGTATGTAGCTGTTTTTGTAGTGTAGCTACAATTGATGTAGCCGTTTTTGTGTAGCTGTTTTTGATGTAGCCGTTTTTGATGTAGCTGTTTTTGTACCGAATCGATTTTATATAATGTTGTTTTTTCTTTTTTTGATTGTAACTTTTTACCTGTAAGACTTACAGAATTGACATGTATGGACAGAATGTAAGAGTTTTTGACTTCTACATACTGTTCTTAGACACTTTTGTCATATCACTTACTATCGAGGCACTATGTGCAAAAAACCAAAAATCAGCAAAATATCGGACATACCCCGTCGTGCCCCAAGGTCAAGAAATTGAATTTATGTCAAGCTAACTTAGCTGAATAACATAAAATTTGTTACACCACCTTTTGCAAGGCTACGTAAGAGGTGATTTCCCTGCAGCTTGGCCTACTTAACCTTTTTCATAATTATTTGTTTCACTATAAAAAACACTTCAATAAAAAATCACGAAGATTCTATTGTTTATGTACGTACTTAGGTACTATCCTGACGCAAATTAGGCGCGTAGACGTCGATTTGGGGAAAACATCCCGACAAACAAATAGGTACTTTCCTGATGTAGTTTGTGCGAAAAATATTAAAATTCATGAAAACAAAACTAGCCTAATAACTTAACAAGTCAGGGCACCTTTACGCTGAATTATTTATTGCGCACCATTGATAGAGATACAAAACCTATAATCAACTAACTAAGTGCAAAAAGTAGTGCCAAGCCAACTAATATTTATGTCTATGAATAAAAATACAGACACTATTTACTAAGTTATTATTGTGTTTGATTTTGAAATTACTGTAGATAATAGTTACTTACAATATTATTGTATGCCTGTACTGTTTCTAAATTATCAATACTCTTGAGTATTGAATTTATCTTGGTCACTGAGTGTTGCCGACAACTTCCTTTAGTTATTTAATTTTATATTTTATTCGTTAATTTTCTTAGGTATATTTAAGTGTTTCTATGTACCTAGAAGAATTCTTCTATGTTAATCTTTATTCTATTTCAAGACCCAAAAGACATCTCCATTCGCCACTTTCTTACCCTCGACGACCATGGAAACGGTATAACCTATGCGTTTGGAGTAAGAAATGTATGTTTGTTTGTCTTATGTTTTTCCCAGAAACGTTGTAATGTTTCAAACCGTTAAAGGAATAAGTTTTTTCACTTTTCACAGTCAACAAATAAGTTTTTTTAAAATAATTTAGTTCATTTTGAAATGGCTTTTGCTTTTTAATGAATTTTAAAGTTACAGTAAGCAGTAGTGAAGTGATACATTTATTCTATTAGAAAAAAAAATTGCCGGACATCGTGCGAAGTAAAAGTAGGAAAACGGACCCCGGGCTCTCGAGAGGGACGCAACCGGGAACATCGCTATCGATAATGAAGTTAGTTTTCCGACATACTGTAACTTTAAGCTTTTTATTCGTCAACGAACCATAAAAACACTCAAAGAAAGAGATGTATTTTCTGATATAATTATTGCAGTTTTTCCTCTATGTTACACACCTTTGAAAGCTTCTTATTTCTTGCGTAGACGTAAAAACAAGTGGCAAAACTGGCCTCGATCTAAAATAGTTGCCGACGAGGGTTCTCCCTAAGGAACCGTATGCTTTCTAGACGTTTCCTAGAAAACGTCAGATAGTGTTTATAGCCGCCAATGGATGTTCGGCTTTGTATTTTTATAGATATGTATTTTATATAGCTGCGTCTTGCGGTTTTACCGGCGTAAGGCCCGATCCCGTGGGAATATCGGGATTAAAAGTAGCCTATGTTTCTCTTCGATAATGTAGCTTTCTATATTGGTGAACTGAATTTTTGAAAATGTAGTTCCGGAGCCTATCATTTACAAATAAACAAATACTTTATAATATCCTTATATACTACTGTTTATATTGAGTTAAGATTTGGTGAGATTGTGGTCAAGCAAGAAGCATTTTGTATCAAACTATTATCAAATTAACTATCTAAGTCCCGCGGTTTCATCTGCGTACTCACAAAAAGCCTTTGGAATGACAACAATTTAACAGACATGTTAATTTAATAGTTCGCAAAAACAAAACCGCTCAGAATGTAAACAATGAAATAAAATAAAATGTCGCGTCGCGGTGCCGCGCCCGCCCGGTGTAAGCATTTACAAATTACCATGATTTTATCATTTTGGTAGAAATGTTCTCGCTGAATTTTTATGAAGCCACAGAATGGGATAAAAATGTAGGAAAAGTTAAAAGTATTTTATGATTGCTTGGTGACAAAATATAGTGGAAAGCAGTGCCTGGGACTGTATTTTTGAATCACTTGTGCCACATCGAGTGATTTAAATAGCTCAATTTCTACAGATTAACGCTCAATGCAAGTATTTTTTTTAATGTGAATCGTACGACTGCAACGAATGGCTCAACCACTCGCTACCGCAGGAGTCCGATATCGAACGAAAATCAGCAGAAATCGAGATATTTAAATGGGTCGAAGTCGCAAGAACGATTCAAAAATAGGGCTCCTAGTTAGAAGAACGTCCACCGCCAACTTAGCTTTTTTAGCTTCGTATAGGTACAGTTGAGTCACGTTTGTTTTATGGGAGCCCCAATTAAGTTTATTGAATTTATTCCGTTTTTAGAACTTGTTACATACATCATCTATAGAAATACCATCATCTGTAGAAATTTCAACAGTCGAGTTATCACGGTTCCTGAGAAATTGACAAGCAGACATACGGACAGTGGACTTTTGCGGGTCCGGTTTTTACCCTTTGGTTACGGAACCCTAAAAATAGACTTACTCAGTCTACTTCTGAATTATGTAGTACAAAAATTCAGCTCCAAAGAACAGGGAACTTTCAAAACTTAGAAGCGAGCAACTCTAGTAGCAAGTTAGAGAAGTATGTATCCGAAACGTTGTTACACTTTGCTTGTAGAAGGACAAGAGACTATTTCAAAACTATTTCATGACTAGCAGCGCCCCGCGGTTTCACCCACTTAAGTCTCGATCCCGTGGGAATAAAATAATATATTTACAGTAAACAAACTATAATAACGGTGTTAGCGGCTAAAACTTAAGATCTATTTAACTTAGGCTGAATGAAGGTAACAAAATGCTTTATCGGCGGCACCCACACTAGATAAAATCTGTATCGTGGATGACAAACATGTTTACAAATATAAATTATGCCTCGGTGTTAATTTTATTTTATTGAATATTGAATATAATAAAAAGTAGCATGTAATCTATGCATATGTGTTATTCCAGATCTCCAGCTATCTACATACCAAGTTTCATTGCAATCGGTTCAGCGGTTTTGCTTACAAAGTTTCATCTTTGTAAGCGAAGAGTCTCTGCTTTAGCCTGAGTAAATTTTCATTTGTGTATGTATTAGAGATGGGCCGACTAGGGGTTCTGCAGACTAGCAGACTAGCCGACTAGTCGGCAATGCAGATAATTATAATTCCGCGATATTTAGGTTAATCATGACCACTCGGCGATTGTTGGTATTTTTGGATAAATTTGCACTTCCAAAGCTGTAGCGAAACTTCAAAAAAATGGTTAAAATAAAATAAAAGTTGGTTTTTTTTTAAACGCAGCTAAGGAATAGTTATGATATTTTAGATGTATAATGTTTAGATGATTTATGTAGGCTAAAAACGTAAACAAAACACGTTTACGTTTTTACCCGACTGCGCGACGCAAAGAAGGGTTATGTGTTTATCAGTCTATGTATGTATGTATGTTTGTTTGTTTTTCTGACTACCCACCTTCTAACTGTACTACTAATTCAATAAATATTAGTTTTATCGCATAATTGTTAGTTGACGACTAGTCGGCATAACTTGCCGACTAGTCGGCCCATCTCTCATCATCATCCGAGCGTTGTTCCCGGTTGCATCTCTCTCGAGAGCCCGGGAACAACGGCCCATCTCTAGTATGTATATTTGTTCCTTCTCCCCTACAGGTCGCATTTCTTAACCGATTTCACTGGGTATTAGATAGGTCGTTATAGATTTTTTGGAAAGGTGGTATGGGTGCTCAAAATACCCACCGACCCGGTTTGATCGGTGGGTATTTCGCCCACTACGGAGGTAAATTGATATCATATGTTATTCTTCATTACTTAAACTTTCCCTATGCAAATTTTCATTCAAATCGGTCGAACTGTTTGACCGTGAAAAGGGAACAAACAAATACTTATACAAAGAGCCAAACTTTCGGATTTGTAATATTAGTGTGAAGTGTGATGTGAAGTGTGATAAATGCGAAAGTTTAAATGATTGTGTTTCAATCACGCAAAAACCACTGAACCTTTTGGGATGGAACTGAGTATGCAGATAGCTTGAGGTCTTGGTTAACACCTATGCTACCTTTTATTCCGATATCCTTACAGAATCTGTACTTACGCGGATAAAACCGCAGTGCGCTGCTAGTAAGAGATATACCATTATTATTCTGCAAACAATCCCATATTCCTTGACAGTTCTTATTTGTAACGGAGACAATATCATACAAAAAACTCGGCATCAACTTCTTCTAATTTACGCACATATTATTCGGAGAAACACAAGGAAAAATGTGTTTTATAGTACGCAGAATAAGGCCTATTATAATAGAGAAGGCTGGTGCTCAAAGAGCTTTTAAATTGGTCGTCTCGTTTCGTAAAAAGATTGAACGCAAATGAGCTTCACTGAACCCGCTTATGGTACATTAGATGAAGAATATTTTGCGTCTTTTGTCAGCGTTGAATTTTGGACTGATTTGAATGGCTGTGCATACTCGTGTAATGCGTACCTACGTATTTGAAAAAGTATCTAAAATTATAATATCTACAAGAAAAATCCCGATGGTCAAAACCCCTTTAAATTAAATACTAATACTTCAAATACACTAACATCTAAGTAGGTATGCAATTCCTTACATCCAGATTACTGTTGGTTCAAAATTTTAACTCTTGATATTATTTTAATTATAATATTCCAATACGTACCCCTTCTAATTAGATGTATTGGACAATTAGTCAAGTCAAAACATAGTGTCAATTGATCAAGCGTATAGTATAGTTACCGCAAATTTTCGTGTTAATTCGTCAAGCCGTGAAAAAGTGTCAATTGGTCAAGTCTTCGAAAAGTGTCAACTGGTCAAATAAGTATATAATAGGTAGGTACATAATCTTTCGATCGACACACAAATCTTTTTTTACTAGTTTACTGAATTAGCTTAAATCGGAAACACTGTCAGTCCGTCTATTTTTTCTAAAATCCCACAGTGCACGATTTGGTTCGGTTTACGTCTCACCATTTTTTCTAAATTCGAAAATTCTAACGAAATCGTATCAAAGCCAATGCCGTTTCGTATTTCTTCAGCGAAATATATCGACGGATAGAATCGATCGCAATTGAATCGTGATTGAAAAACAGATAATCGGATTTGCATAGTAAAGTAGATTGGGATTGAGAAGTGCTCGCGATTATCCGCCGATATCGATTCGTGTTTACTTTCAATTAACTTTGTGACACTATCGCAGGTTCAGTACCGGCGTCGTCGCTTATAATCTCCGAGGATTTAAGTACACGATACTATTATTGTGTACTTAAATCCTCAGAGATTTTCAGTAAGTTCATTCCAATTCCAATAAACGAGTGCGGTGTACCGGGCGATTTATCAGACACAGATTAGATTGGATCAGAACTCGAATCAGTCCAATTCCAGTTCCAGGAGTTTCACTACCATTCGTACTTGCGTGTACCTTTACCTCGTTTTTTTAATTCTATACTATGATTTGACACCTCTCTCCTGAAGAAAATACTTCAAATACAAAGACCAAAAACGCTAGATAGTAGTCTGAAATAAAAAAAAGATGTATAGATGAGTCATGAATCAGATTAGTACAGCTGGCTGCAAAGTATTAAACTACCGAGGTTCTGACCCCGGAGCATGTTCCGTGCAGAACAATCCACTCTTCTGTGAAACAATGTTCTCGCACTTTGCAAGTGTGGGATCTTGTACGAGCGATACGGATCTCCGAACGACCCAAAATTCCTGTAATTCGGAAAGGGTTAAAGATATTTACATAATCTTCGAACCAGAAAAGTAGATAACCAAATAAAGTTCTATTTTCTTTTCAATTTAAACTCTAACGAATTTCTAACAAAGTTTACGGCTATTTGCTTAAGTACCCTTTGTTTAAAAGTTCAAAAACCCTAATGAGTCTCTAGATTAGATGGCTTAAGTTTATGTATGGGTGACGGCAGACAAACTCGTTCTATAGACGGATCGATGATACATATTCTATGATATTGTACACAGTGCTATCTGGACTCAAACTATTAAATTAGGCTTATGTCGATCAGACCAATTTTAAATCAGCTTTTATGGTGCATCCACACTACAGTTACTTGTTGTTACCCAACATTATGCAATACGGTAACAGTAGGTCTTAAAAGGACAGTCTACCAACTATTTCTCCATACAAACGTAGCCGACTGTTTCCTCCCCTGGATAAAGACATTGAAAAAAATCAAAACGTATAGTCATGGCTGATATAGGACCTATGGCTTAAACATATTTTTTCTAACATCTTTTTCCAGGGAGGAAACAGTCGACTTCGTTTATAAAGTTTGTATGGAGAAAAGAGTAGACTCTCCTCTAAAGTAGAACACGCAAATAATCGCAAATCCCAATCACAAATGCAAAATCGCACACAATACATCCTTCGTTATGTAAAAACATAAAATAAAAGAAGAAGAAAAAACAAGAGTCTTTGAATCCAGCATTTTATAAATTTTAAAGTGGCGCGCTCAATTTAAACATCTAAATAATTGTAAAGTCTAAAAGTTCCATCGACCAATTACCAGTTAAAAGTTTTAGATTTATAGACTTGCCTACTGTGCCGACCCCACTTACCTACTCTGCCGAGACCAAATAATTTAAAGCCTTATTAATAAACGTGAAGTAAGGTCGGAGTAGTGAGAGCATGTTATGTCTTTTTCCGTGACAAGAACTTTCAAAGTTGACAAACAGAAACAAAATTATAACGATCTTACTCCACGTTTATTAATAAGGCTATTAGGGTTTTAGCGGAACTTCGCTCGGATGAGATGAGATGGTATTGGTCGATGGAAAAGTTTTATATCTGTTTTCACCGACTTCGTTCTAAATGAAATTCCTGTTCGGTCTGACCCCAGTTGGGGTCGTCCCTGGGCGGGCCCAACTCCAGTAATTATGCCAGTACCCTTTATACGCGGGGCTAATCAAAGAGATGTATGGGATTAATGAGAATTGATATGCATCGCCTTTTTGGGAGAGGAAAAGTTAGTTTTTAGCTCCTTTTTTTTGTTATAGGTTATAGGTAAATATTTATCCCATCAAAAACATGCTTGTGAAAAAAGCAAGTCTCGCAACTCAGTTCTTCTACCGTAAAAAGTTTTGAGATTCATGTTATTCCAAGTCCGGGCCTTCTGTTTTAAGTTATTATTACGTAGTTAGATAATCTTACTACATCTTATAGATACCATAATATCAATATCCTTTCGACACACAACAAAGAACACAATTTGTATGTCTCTGCGATCACTGGTTTGGGCTCAGCGTTGATATATAGTTCAGTTCAGATATACAGTCAATTATTTGATCCGTGACCAATTGACCATGTATACCCTGGCTTATACTAGGGTTAACCCATCTCTTCCCGTGGGTGTAGTAAAAGGCTAAGGGATCTGGAGGAAACTAGGAAACTTTGAGTTCTTGCTTGGTCCCTAGGATGGTTGGTGTCAGGCAGGCGGCCAACCGTAAAATATTGCCAAATCTATTTCCAGTGGGTATGGTCAATGATGACTTACCTTACTGTGCTGACCCCAAAATGATTTGGGGTTTTAGCGGACCTCAAAAGGGCTCCCAAAAAGGAATGCAACCGTGAACATCGGTCATATGAGAAGAAGAATCAATCAATCAGTCCTTTTTTATATGTAGGTATAGATATGTAACTTAAGAGGGTGGGTACTGTTACCATTTCCATACAAACATAATACCAAAATAAATAATAAAAAATTTAGTTTTCTACCTCAATATCGATATTATTCGGATTAAGATTTTATTTTTATGTGGTGGGGCCACAAGGTTTTCCAAAATATTCATTCGAAATGAAATAAAACGGAGAAACATTTTTTTTTTTTTTTCATTTTTACAGCGTAAATTACTTATTATAGGAAGTAATATAAAACAAATGAGATGTAAACTAGTAATTTACGTTAATTGATGCAATGAAAATAGCATGCTAATTAAACTAACTAGCAGTAACTAACATGCTCTGTCGGCACAATTAGTAATTGAATTAGTCAAATAAGCTTAATTGTGTAGGATCTGGTTAAATTCACGTCGATTTAACCTAGTTTTACGGTGATTGTGGTTATTAACTAACTATAGCTGCGTCCCGTGGTATCACCCGCGTAAGTCCCGATCCCGTGGGAATATCAGGTTTAAAAGTAGCCTATCAAGTCAAGTCTGGCAAATTTTTCTTTCGTCTGTCAGTATGTTGGTTCTCCTCTACCGGTCGTATTTCTCAATTGATCTTCACGAAACTTGGTGAATAGGCAATTTTTTTTGTCGTGGGGGCTTTCGATCGGTGGCATATTTCTCCCACTACGGGCGTAAATTATTATCTTAGCCGTATGACATTAAAAAAAAATATCTATCTAAGTATCTATCTGTCTATCTATCTATCTATCTATTTTATCTTTACTAATATTATAAAGCGGAAGAGTTTAGATTCTTCTTCTGTTTTCGCGATGTTGTATTGAAATTAAACACATTTTTCGGTTTGAATCGCGTGGTTTTTATTACTTTTAGCATTGTTACAACGCTCAACGTTTCCGTTTGTTTTTTTGTTTGTTTGTTTGTTTGTTTGAACGCGCTAATCTCAGGAACCACTGGTCCGATTTGAAAAATTCTTTCGGGGTTGGATAGTCCATTTATTGAGGAAGGCTATAAGCTACTTTTGATCCTGATATTCCCACGGGATCGGGACTAATGCGGGTGAAACCGCGGGGAGCTGCTAGTTACTATTAGAAGGCGGAAGAGTTTGTTTGTTTTTTTGTTTGTTTGAACGAGCTAATATCAGGAACCACTGGTCCGATTTGAAAAATTCTTTCGGGGTTGGATAGTCCATTTATTGAGGAAGGCTATAAGCTACTTTTGATCCTGATATTCCCACGGGATCAGGACTAATGCGGGTGAAACCGCGGGGAGCTGCTAGTTACTATTAGAAGGCGGAAGAGTTTGTTTGTTTTTTTGTTTGTTTGAACGAGCTAATATCAGGAACCACTGGTCCGATTTGAAAAATTCTTTCGGGGTTGGATAGTCCATTTATTGAGGAAGGCTATAAGCTTCTTTTGATCCTGATATTCCCACGGGATCGGGACTAATGCGGGTGAAACCGCGGGGAGCTGCTAGTTACTATTAGAAGGCGGAAGAGTTTGTTTGTTTTTTTGTTTGTTTGAACGAGCTAATATCAGGAACCACTGGTCCGATTTGAAAAACTCTTTCAGGGTTGGATAGTCCATTTATTGAGGAAGGCTATAAGCTACTTTTGATCCTGAAATTCCCACGGGATCGGGACTAATGCGGGTGAAACCGCGGGGAGCTGCTAGTTACTATTAGAAGGCGGAAGAGTTTGTTTGTTTTTTTGTTTGTTTGAACGAGCTAATATCAGGAACCACTGGTCCGATTTGAAAAATTATTTCGGGGTTGGATAGTCCATTTATTGAGGAAGGCTATAGGCTACTTTTGATCCCGATATTCCCACGGGATCGGGACTTATGCGGGTGAAACCGCGGGGTGCTGCTAGTTACTATTATAAAGCGGAACAGTTTGTTTGTTTGTTGGTTTGAACGCGCTAATCTCAGGAACCACTGGTCCGATTTGAAAAATTCTCTCGGGGTTGGATAGTCCATTTATTGAAGAAGGCTATAAGCTTCTTTTGATCCTGATATTCCCACGGGATCGGGACTAATGCGGGTGAAACCGCGGGGAGCTGCTAGTTACTATTAGAAGGCGGAAGAGTTTGTTTGTTTTTTTGTTTGTTTGAACGAGCTAATATCAGGAACCACTGGTCCGATTTGAAAAATTCTTTCGGGGTTGGATAGTCCATTTATTGAGAAAGGCTATAAGCTACTTTTGATCCTGATATTCCCACGGGATCGGGACTAATGCGGGTGAAACCACGGGGCGCTGCTAGTGGGAAATTAACATACCCTATAACATTTTTCCTTAGACTAAAATATCATCTCTATATATCTAGAATATCCCTCTCTACCCCAAAAATTAAGTCATTTGAAATTAGAAACTGGCATACAGATACGAAACCGTGATTTGAACCTATAATTACCTATAATAACAATTTTACTTGATAAATACAAAAAATAAGTATAAAAAAACTTGTCAAGGTGGGGGTTTTCCAGTGCGAACATCATGTGCGAATATGGAAGAGCTGTCCAAACAATGGCGCATTTAATGGCCTGCCCATTGTGTCCTGTTAGCTGCTCCACAGCCGACCTCAAGAGACAATGCAGTTGCCGTTGCCGAGTTTTGGGCCAAGACTGTGTAATGTGGACAGTTTGATACCGTTGACACGAAGAAGAATGAGAAAATGCGTTTTTAAATATGGCAAAAAATTGGGGAGAGTGAATGAGAATGTGTAATGTGTATGTGAAGGAGTAAGTATGAGGGTGTAATGTGTCTGTATGCTGCACTGTCACACCACTATCCTAAATCTGGGTATCCACTTGCGCAGCCTCGTGACGAGCTGCCTCATCTTGAGCGTGCCGCGGGCTGCGGAAAATACATGCGTCTCCACTTGAGCTCACATAATATCGTATCGAGCGGCAAGCCTCAAGCCTCGCGACACGGTCTCCACTAGATCTGTCTCGGGTCGAGACAGCCGCTCGGACCGAGGCTGCGCAAGTGGATACCCAGCTTAAAAAGCGCCTCTGCCTCGTCATACGACCAATCGAGTAGCAAAGTTTTGATAATAATTTTAGCTTCTCGCAGGGTAGAATCTTTCAAGTCGCAGAAGGTAAATAATTTGTTACGCAAATAAGGAAAAACAATATTTATTTATTGACAATATTTATTTATTTTCAACAACAAACCACTAGACAACTAGCATTAAAAGCGACAGAGATTGTACATAATATACTATGTATTATACACACAGATACAGATGTAACTTAGAGCATTTAGCCTCTTTAGCCTAGAAATGAAAGTATATATATATTTTTCGTTTCTGGTATGTCGTTGAAACAATGTGCAGTCATTAGACACCACAGAAGCATTCGGAGTTGTAGCATAGCGATGATCTTGGATGTCCACAGCGTTGTACGCAAGGAATATAGCACTCTTCAGAAGTAAAACAAGGTATAGCAACACCAAGGTATCCTTGATGGTAAGGTACTGTTGCTTTAGCTAAAATAAATAAAACAAAATGAAATTTAAAAAAAAAACATTTTTTTTTATTTATTTTTTGTTTATAGCTCAAGGGTTATTTATCTAGATTTTTTTTAAGGAAATTTACGCATTCAAAAATTTTCACTTGCGGCGAGGCTTGAACTCGCGTCTTTGGGTCGGTACCCCAACGTCTATACTAACTAGATCACGCAAGTATGTGAGCTGTGAAATTCTTGAATGGTTTTGTTTCCTGGTTATTTACGATTAAGGCACGTTTTAACGCCATCTATCTAACGCTACAGGCACCACTTTCCAGTGTAAGGACCACTTTTCACAGTTCGAGGCAGTTCACTTGCGTGGTCTAGTTGGTATAGACGTTGGGGTACCGACCCAAAGACGCGAGTTCAAGCCTCGCCGCAAGTGAAAATTTTTGAATGTATATTTTTTATAATCTAGAAAAACACAATTACTTCAACACAACAGAGCGGCCTTTTCGCTTAATGCGGTCTGTTCCAGGCCAGCTTCGAATAGAAGATGTAAGGACAGGTGAAGGAAAGTGTTAATTTTTTTTTATCAACGATAGATGTGTGGTTTGACCACTATCTGACCTAATGGTATGTGATGATCGGTATGCAACGATAATGTTCTAAACATTTATTTTTATTTTGTATGTAGCTCAAGGCTATTTTATTTAGAAAAAAAAATATTAAGGAAAAGTACGCATTCAAAAATGTTTACTTGCGACGAGGCTTGAACTCGCGTCTTTGGGTCGGTACCCCAACGTATATTCCAACTAGATTGCCTCGCCGCAAGTGAACATTTTTGAGGGACTTCCGTGGTCTAGTTGGAATAGATTTTGTGGTACCGACCCAAAAACGCGAGTTCAAGCCTCGCCGCAAGCAAAAAATTTTAAATGCGTAGGTATTTTTCATAAAAAAAAAAACAAAAATTATGTTCTTAATTTAAAAATAAAATAATGAATAAATAATACATATAAATATAATATAATATAATAAAATCTATACTATCTATACTAATGTTATAAAGAGGAAAGATTTGTATTTCTGCGTGTTTGTGTGTCTGTATGTTTGTAAAGAATAAACTCAAAAACTACTGGACCAGTTTCAAAAATTCTTTCACCATTTGATAGCAACATTCACCCTGAGTAACATAGGCTACTTTTAATCCCGATATTTCTACGGAATCGGGACTTACGCGGGTGAAAGGGACGCAGCTGGTAAAATAATATAAGCAAAGATCTTACCTTGCACCATTGCGGTTACAGCTGCCAACATTACCAGAAATACAAATAAGTACTGCATTGTTTTGAGTGTTCTAGTCGCTGTAGAATCAGATACTGTTTCCAAATCCAAATTTCCCCTTATATAGGTCTACGCTCAGTTTTAATTAGTATTATGTGACGAATTCTAGACTTATCGGCGAATTTTTTACGGTTGTAAAAGGTTCTTTTCGGAGTAAAAGATGATTTTTAACCGACTTCCAAAAAGGATGAGGTTATTAAAATTTAATCGGCGTTGGTTCTGGAAACCTAGGCCGTCTGAGGTAAGATTACAATGATTCTTTTTTTATTATTATAAATTGTGGTAAGTACCTACCTTTTAATTTCTTGTTGAACTGATGGGAACCTTCTGTAAATAAAACCTCCTCCAGACAGTCAAATCCTTTTATTTTTAATTAATACAAGCGTTTCTATCGATAAATAACAGCTCGATATAGTGCGTTTCATATTTAAATTCCTATGCCGTTATGTTGGTAGCAAAACAAAAAAGTCTTGCCTTAAAATCTAGAATGTGCCATACCCTAAACCTTGAATACAGGAAGATTCGTTCATTCATTCTTCATATACGAATCTCCCTTAATTCAAGGAAGCACATGACATTTTTTGTATTTTGCACTTTGTTGTTTTGCTACCAACATGACGGCATAGGAATTTAAAGATGAAACGCACTCTACAATAAACACCCCGGCACGAATCACCGTCTGTTGACAATGTAACGGTCATCTCGCTTCTTTTTAGGGTTCCGTACCTAAAGGTAAAATGTGTACATGCCCACAAACGAAGTGGATAATTTGCCTGATTTCACAGATTGCTTGGGTACGGTGAGTGCAACTGTTGAAAGACTGGATATTAATTCTGTGTTTGTATTAGGAGATTTTAACGCGCATCCAGGTGAACTTTTCTATAGGGAATTGATGCAATTTTGTGTTGAATATGATTGGATGTGTGCGGATGTCGATAGGTTGGATATTAGATCGAATACATACACATTTATAAGCGATGCTCACGGTACATTGAGCTGGTTGGACCACTGTTTGATTACGAAATCACTTACACATTCAATTTCTAATATTTACGTTAAGCAGGGGGTTTATTGGTCAGACCATTTACCTATTGTAATAGAATGTCAACTTGATTGCATACCGGAACATAGAAAGACTTCTTCTAGCTTTACTCAAAATAATGTATTATGGGGAGTAAGAACTCCTGAACAAATTGAAACTTACAGGCGAGAATGTAACAGACGTCTGTGTAATGTTGATTTTCCTTGTGAGATGTCTAACTGCTGTGATAAAACCTGTAGCAACCTAGATCACAGAATTATAATTGATCAAATGTATAGTGAAATTGTAAAGATACTTACTGAAGCGGCCGTGACTAGCAAGGGTACTACCACTGCTTCCTCTAGGAAAAAACGCGTAATTGGATGGAATAGGCACGTTCGCGATGCGCACCGTGAGGCGCGTATAACTTATCAGCGCTGGGTTGAATATGGTAAACCTTTGGAGGGTGAGCTTTACAGCGGTATGCGGGAGAGTAGGAAGCATTTCAAATCTAAGCTACGATGGTGTCAAAACCATGAAGAACAGATAAAAATGGATATGCTTGCTACTCAACATGCTGATCGCAATTTCACTGCTTTCTGGAGGGGTACCAACAAACATCAGAATGTGAGGCCTACTGTCCCCGCGTGTGTGGGTGGTGTCTGTGAACCTAAAGCAATAGCTAATTTGTTTAAGGAGCATTTTTTGGTCAAATCTCCGTTAGGACCCTATAGCCCGGAGACGGTCAACACTTTGATGGAGCAAAAGCCCGTAGATTTTATTTTCAAAGCACGAGATGTTGCTAAATTTATTAAAAGTGCACCAAGGGGTAAGTCGCCGGGTCATGACTATCTTAGTGTTGAGCATCTCCAAAATGCAGGCCCCCACTTGCCTAGATTGCTTGCTTTACTATACACGCTGTGTTTGTGTCACTCGTATCTGCCTGAAGATCTGATGAAGACTGTGGTGGTACCTATTTTAAAGAATAAGACCGGAGATATGTCGGACATAAATAACTACCGACCGATATCCCTGGCGACTGCGATCGGTAGAGTATTTGACGGTTTACTTAATGTTCAATTAAATGAGCGTCTGGTTTTGCATGATAGTCAATTTGGATTTAGAGCAAAATTATCTACTGAAACTGCAATATTAAGCTTAAAACATGCCGTCAGATATTATACGGATCGTAGGACGCCTGTGATTGGTTGTTTTCTCGATTTGTCTAGGGCTTTTGACTTGGTTTCTTATAAAATATTATGGGACAAGTTAGAGAAAATTAAGCTACCATCTGAAATAATTAATATATTTAAATTTTGGTATGGAAATCAGGTCAATAGCGTTAGATGGAATAATTGTGTATTATCGGAACCGTATAGATTGGTGTGCGGGGTGAGGCAGGGAGGGCTTAGTTCGCCCTCGCTTTTTAATCTTTACGTGAACGATTTGATCGTCGCACTCAGCAGCCATCATGTAGGATGCCATGTTGATGGTGTATGTCTTAATAACTTAAGCTACGCTGATGACATGGCCCTGCTGAGTGCGTCGGTCTGTGGCATGAGAAAACTTATTTCTATTTGTGAGACGTATGCAGCTAGTCATGGCCTGGTATATAATGTTAAAAAGAGCGTATGCGTTGTGTTTGGGCTTGGTGGTGTGAGAATGGCTAGAGATATACCAGAAATTTGTCTAAACGGATCTTCATTAAGTAGAGTTCAAGAATGTCGGTACCTCGGTCATCTGATTACAGCCGATCTCAAGGATGACGCTGACATTGATAGGGAACGAAGGGCGCTGTCGGTCAGGGCCAACATGGTTGCTCGTAGATTTGCAAAATGCTCAAAGAGTGCTAAGATCACCTTATTTAGAGCTTACTGCACCTCTTTTTATACAAGCAGCCTGTGGGCGTTTTTCACAAAGAAATCGTATAGTGCCCTTCGGGTTCTATACAATAACGCGTTTAGAATGCTGTTGGGGCTGCCTAGGCGATGCAGTGCATCAGGGATGTTCGCAGATGCAAGGACGGATTGCTTTTATGCTACAATACGCAAAAAATGTACGTCACTGGTGCGCAGAGTCAGGGCCAGCTCAAACAGTATTTTGAAAATGATAGGGGATAGATTTGATTGCCCATATATGACTAGATGCGACCATATTCATATTGAGCACTGTATGCGATAGGTAGTCAATTCTTAAATTATTTAATGCATTTTATTATTTTCAAATTGACATCAGTTTAATTTTATTCGATTTTAACCTTTTTGTTTTTGACTTTAATTTAATTTAATTTCTTTTTGCTAATTTTAATCGTAATTTATTCTTTCTCTAATTGTAGTGTGTTATTTGTAATTAATTTTTAGTAATTTAAGTTTTTTTTTTTTTTTTTGACTAACAAACTGTCTACTAACAATTTATGGATTGAAATTATCTGAAATAAATGAATTATTATTATTATTATTATTAATATATAAAAACGGGACCCTATTACTGAGACTTCGCTGTCTGTCTGTCCGTCCGTCCGTCCGTCCGTCCGTCCGTCTGTCCGTCTGTCACCAGGCTGTATCTCATGAACCGTAATAGCTAGAAGGTTGAAATTTTCACAGAAGATGTATTTCGGTTGCCGCTACAACAACAAATACTAAAAACAAAATAAAACAATTATTTAAAAGGGGCTCCCATACAACAAACGTGTTTCAAAAATAACAAGGAGTCGCGGGACAGGAACAAGGACAGGAGTTGGTCATGGAATTCAAAATGGCTGCCCTATCTGTCAAATATACCAGTCTGCCTTACTTACCAAAGAGTTTCTTTTATGTTTCAGATTTTCTTTGTGCCAAGGTTTTTTTTTTTTTGAGTGATTCGACCGTTTGATGGGAGTAAGAATCGAAGATAAATATTTCATATTTTCCTATAAAATTTAAAAATTGGTTGTTGTAAACCATTTTAGGGTTCCGTATCCAATTGTGATAGTGGTACGGAACCCTTTATGCGCGAGTGTCGCACTTGCCCCGTTTTTTTAAATTCGATGGTCAGGTCTCGACTTTTACATACAGCCAAATTATTTTTTTACATTTAGTTATAGATTTTGTTTAAATGATGATATAAAAAGTATAATAATAGTTAAATCGCTAACACTTCGAAATGATAAACAGAATATCATCCAAGACAGAAAGCAGTGAATTATAATTGTTTTACGTCAACCAATAGAATCGACTCTTAAAGAACTAGGTACAGATTTACATTTTTATCTAACATTCTGAACATTATTATTATTAGACACGGGTCTAGGTCGCGTCTCATCGGGACCACCGGTGTGACCCGTTTCCCGAAACGTCGAGGTAATTTAAAAAAACAATGATTATCTATAACGCGATCTTGACCCATGTCTAATAATAATAATGGACGGAAATCGTGCAAGTTTAAAAAGTGTGTAACATTCTGAAATAGGGTATCATCATTTCAGCTGTAAGAAGTCCACTGCTGGACATAAGCCTCCCTCATAGATTTCCAGATGCTTCGGTCATAAGTGGCCTGCATCCATCGTGAAATCGCGGCCTTAACTAAGTCGTCCGTCCATCTTGTTGGTGGACGTCCAACGCTGCGCTTTCCGATCCGCGGTCTCCATTCGAGAACTTTTCGGCCCCAACGACCATCTGCTCTCCGTGCTATATGTCCTGCCCACTGCCACTTCAAAGAGCTAATCCGTTTGGCTATGTCGGTGACCCTCGTTCTTCTACGTATCTCCTCATTTCTGATTCGATCCCGTAGAGAAACCCCGAGCATAGCTCTCTCCATAGCTCTTTGAGCAAATAGGGTATAGATAGACTTAAATATTATTGTGATCCGATAAAACATAGGTACCTACGTTTTTTTTAAATATTATGTATAACAATAACAACCATACAAACATCATAACTGATGGTGGCAAAGGGCAGCCTTACGTCAAGAACCATGCGGTCTCTTCCAGGCAAGCTTTAGATAGATAAGATGTAAGGGAAAGTGAAAGTAGTTGTTGATGTGAAACATCTATAGGCGAGGGTAAACCGAAAATGTGTCATGGCAATACAGGCCGTGGCGACGCGACGCCTCGCCACGCTATATGTACTAATACACGTAGCTAGTCGATGTTTCATATATGTCAGACGTCCAGACGTTTTTTTTTTATAAAGTAGCTTTGACTGAGTATCTCGAGTTCTGTTTGAGACGCCTTGGTGGACGTGAGGTTTTGATTTTTATTTTCGTAAAACCTAGTTATATTGCGTGTAAATTGTTTAATTTTGGTGGCATATTTTTCAATTTAGTTTCGTGAAAGATAACGAGTGTAGTGAAAATAAAATAACAGTGCCGAACACGGAATTATCGCGTTACAAACAGATGCTCACGAGAAGTTGCAATAAAATTCGCCAACATTTTTGTTGTACTCGCCTACCGACATTCAAAAATTAAATATTACCTAACACGTGATATTGGCCCAAATTGCCCTTAAATGCTGGCAGAAAGGCCATAAACAAAGAACTGAACTGACTGAGTATCTCACCAGTTGGTAAGTGACGATATGGTCTTAATTCAAAATACCTACCTAATTTCGAATATACATACTCGTACAAATATAATCTCTTATAATATAAAACTAGCTGTATCCCGCGGTTTTACCCGCATATCCCGGAATGGAAATTTTCAGAAATCCTTTCTTATCGTATGCCTACATCACATATGGAATACACTCTCTAAGTTTAAGCTTTCTACTATCAGCGGCTTAAGCTGTGCGTTGATCAGTCAGTCAGTCAGTCAGGCTCAGGACAAAGCATTTTATAGATATAGATTCTAGTGTTACAATGATAATAACTATACTGCTCCGAAACAGCTTGACCGATTTTAATGAATTTTGATATGTATATTCAGTAGGTCTGAGGCTACTATCTATTTTTTATACCCCTCAGTGATAAGGGTTGTCCACGCCTAACATTTTGTAGGGTAGGGCAGAAGTAGGGTAGGGTAGTAGTAGGGTAGGGTAGGGTAAAAGTAGTGTAGGGTTGTAGGTAGGACAGGACAACGTATGTCGGGTCAGCTAGTAATAAAATAAAATAAGCAAAGATATTACCTCGTACGACCAATTGAGTAGCAAAGTTTTGATAATAATTTAGCTTCTCGCAGGGTAGAACGTTTAAATCCGCAGAAGGTTAATAATTTGTTATGCAAATAAGGAAAAACAATGTTTATTTATTGACAATATTTATTTATTTTCAACAACAAACCACTAGCAACTAGTATCAAAAGCGACAGAGATAGTACATAATATACTACGTATATACAAATATAGATGTTACTTAGAGCATTTAGCCTCTTTAGCATTGAAATAAAAGTATTGATTTATAATAATTTAAGTATATATATATATACTAGCTGACCCGACAGACGTTGTCCTGTCGTTAAGTATAAAAAAATAAAATTCATCAAAATCGGTTTAGCATTTTTTCTTTCATAAGAACCTTCTCCTGACAATAGCAAACACAACAAAAAAAGAATTATCTTGGGGACCATGTCTCGGGAGAGTTTTTCGACGACGGCACAGAATACATAAATAGTACTTACAAGTAACGAAGAGCTTAATTCTTTTTAGATTTAAGTTTTAGTTTTAGTGTTGTTTGTTTTTATTTCACTTTATTTATAGTTTCTTTATTTGTATGTTGTGTCTGATTGAATAAATGATTAATAAACTTAAGTAAATTATATATATATTTTTCGCATCTGGTATGTCGTTAAAACAATGTGCGGTCATCCGATACTACAGAAGCAAATTCTACTATGGCATAGTGCCAGTTTAGAATAGCGGTGTGAGCAAGGTGTAACACATTGTGCAGTACTTCTACAAGGGTAGAATCCTAGGTCTCCTAGGTCACCTGGTTGTTCTGCTACTGTAGCTAAAAGAACTGCTGAACGGCAGAACGGCTGTACTACGGGTCCTCCCCTTTGGATCAGGGTACCGCGGGGTTGGGTTAGCCCGGCAGCCAGAACGGCCACATCTATCGGTGGCTTAGTAGGGATATGTCGCCCAACATGGGTTTGGCCTCGCGGGGGTTTGTGGTTTTCAGTCGCAGAGGGCGGCACGTTTGTCTACTTCGGTATGCTTGTCACCGGGGGTCGTCCTCATACGTTTCGGCGAGTACGCGAGGCTTTGGGGCAGCCTTAGTGGTTCCTCTCGGGGTTCCGCATCTCCGGCTGCGCTATGCCAGAAAGCGTAGGTCACCAAACGCTAGGGTTGACCGGTCCTTACCAGGTTTTTTAGGAGTATGGTAGGCATGTGGATCCCATGCCGGGAAGTGAGCGTGCCTTTAACAGCTCCGGTACCACACATGGATATGTGGTAGGTGGCTTCTCTGCCGGCCCCAGCGAGGTTGTCGTTAGCTCCTCTTCCGAGGAGCGAGTGGTGAGCGGCTTCATTGCTCCGGTACCAGTCTGGACAATCTGGTAGTACCACTTTGGTACGGGGTAGCTCTCCCTTATTAGAGAACCGAATCTTGCGTTTGGGGACACGATCTGTCTATAACTGATCCCGCACGGTTGCCCTCCGGGGTGGTCGGACGGAACAGCGGACCCATCTCTTCATACCCTAGCTGGTTATAGCTTGGGACGCTATAACATATATATGTAGGCTTAGAGGAACGGGTTGCTTGTAGCTAAAAGAAATAAAACAAAATGAAATTAAAAAAAAATCACAATTACTATAACACAACAGAACGGCCTTTTCGCTTAATGCGGTCTGTTCCAGGCCAGCTTTGGGTGGAAGATGTGGGCGATCAGATGCGAACGCGAAGCGGCGCGGTGCGGCGCGGAAACAAGGAACAGTCGATAGCTATAGGCGGGTCCACACAGAGCGAGCAGCCTCGCGAGGCTTTTGCCGCGCGAGGCATATGTCTCGCGAGGCTGCTCGCTCTGTGTGGACGCGCCTAATGATGATATCAATATTGGCAAATAATTTAGAATTAAGTGGATTCCAAAGATTAATTCCCGTTTTCTTCATCTTCACAAGTAGGGTGGGATTAGAAGCAAACCCTCTAGACTCTAGAGCGTACACTTTTTCAACGTACGTTGTTGAAATTATTAGACTATCTGAAGGTCCGGTGTTGAAAGTAAAAGCCCAATGATTTGATCAGCTCGCTTTTGGCATTCAACATGAAATATTTTTCCATGTAAGGCACCGCAAGTATCAACTTATATTAAACAAAAGTTAGCCAGAATCTCGAAAACGTTCTAATTGTTGTTTTGGTATTTTGATTGAAATTTTAAGTGATAAACTTCAAAAATTGGTATTAATCTACGATTGGGTAAGTCGTGTATCATATTTGTAAAGTGTAACAACGATTTTAACAATAACGATGTCAGCTGCTTTTGCAAAAGTTAGTATTTTTGAATTATTTTTATATTGTAACGTAAGCCACATCAACTCCTTAAATTATTATTAAAGAATGATAGATTGGTAGTGAATTATAATTAAAATCATTTATATTACGAATTACGGAACAATTTTACACACTACGGGTACAATCTATAACAAAAAATTACAATTACACGACTTTTGTTCTAGTTAGCCGCAGAACAAAAATACTCACGTTTTCAGTGTAAGTTCAAAAGTTATTTTCACCTACCAATATTATTTTTATTTTGTAATTTCGAAGTTTATTGATAAGTTATCTTAAATATAAGCTTAACTTAGGCTTTATTCGGTGTCACAATGCATTTAAAGTGTCCTAATACTCATTTCATAAGTAGTCAATTTTTATCAAAATAACAAAACTTTGAGGTCAATCCGGAGGCAGATGCACTTGAACTATTGCAATAATATTTTGCATACGTGGTATTAGCCCATAGTAGACAAATAATTTCGCTATTAGAATTCAAAAATCGAAAAAAAGTTTTTTTGGCCCGGCCTAAGCTACATACAAAAATTAATAGAAATTTAAATAAGATAAATCAAAAAACTTACCTAGGTACCTTGCACCACTGCGGTAACAGCCCCTAACATGAGAAATACAAATAAGTAGTGCATTATCTTGATAAGTGCTTTACTCGTTGTAGAATCAGATACTGTTTCACAATCCAGATTTACCTTATATATCGACACCTCTGGGCTCAAAGGTCGTAAGGGACATTTGGGCGTAAAGGACTTGATGACACTATCTTACTTAGTTTTTAATTCTCTATCGATCTGTATATTCGGAGTAGCGAAATTCGCAAAAAAATGGTCTTTACGACCCACCTATTTTGGCACGCTAAACAAACTTTTCCATAAAAATGGGTATGTAAATAACACTTAGTTACAAAAATGTGCTTACTGTAGTAGTAAAGCATATCAAAGTAAAGCAAAGTCTTATACGACCTAGAGTGTTTAATATAAGTCACCTCAAAAATAGGTTGTAAAGGACATCGTCTTTGCAAAGTGTCCTTTACACCCTTACATTTCGAAATAAAACATACACGTGTGTCCCTTACAGCCTTACATTTCTAAATAAAACATGACACGTGTGTCCTGTACTACCTAGTTTTATTTTAATTATGTTCATCAATATTTGTTGGAAGGGGATAGTTTCTAACTGTTCAACAAGCCCTGTTTAAAATATGGCAACCGAGCACCTCTTCTGAAGATGTCGAAACGTACAGGACCAGCCAGAAAGAAGTTACAGTCACTGTATGATAACTTGATAAGTTAAATAAATGAATATTGCACGACGTTACACACAGCGCAATTTAGCTCCAAACTAAGCACTAAGCTTGTACTATGGGACTAGACAACGGATATACTACATAATATACTTTTTTTTTGTAAATACATACATAATGATACATAGAAAACACCCAAACCAGATACAAATATTTATTTTAAGCATAAATACTTTTATCCGGCGGGAATCGAACACGCAACCCCCTGCATCGCAGTCGGGCCTTCCCCCGACGCGCCACTAAGGTCGTCGTGAGTTGGAAAGGCAGAAGCTTATTTATTAGAAACCTTGTTTGAGGATCAAAGCGACGCAACATAGAATCCAAGACGTGCCGATGAGGCTATGCGAGGACCTCGTTGTGAAGAAAAAATGGAAATCTTATTCTGCCAAGTTTTTTTATCAGCAGAAAAACAGCTACATCCATCAAAACTTCACAGCATAAAGAATCGGAAAGCTGTTGGCATCGATAGAGTTCTTATTAACACAAGAACGGCGATGGGTTCTTGTTGTGTGAGCATCTTAACTAACATTTTAACCCCATCCGCGAGACCGACGACATCCATGCGCAACGGAGACTGAGTGTTATTACACCAGTATCAGGGCAAAAATTAGGTGCATGAGTATGGAAGTTATCGAGGTATAAAGATCTTACTCCACACCATGAAGCTAGAGTGTGTGGATAATTGAGTGGTTAATCGACTCTCGGATCCGACAGAAGTGTACTGTCTCGAAGGGCGAGTATGGTTTCCGCCCAGATCATAGTCCATATCCTGTTTTGTTTTTAATCTTTATGGAGAACGCCTTAGATGCCTTCGATACGAACTGATGTTGGTAACACTAATTATCCCTTCCCTTATAGTCAGAGTTTACCTGGGATTCGTCCTAAGCCCGTTCCTGTTAAGAGCAATATTAGATGAACTGACTTCGGCCCCCATAGCTGCTCGCTCATGTAGGTATGCTGATAATATTGAGCTGTCATTAGATTAGGAACGGCTACGGAGACGCGTAAATACGTGGAAGGAGTTGGTCGTTAACATCTGTTTGCAACTAAATTTTAGAAGACTGACAGACACTTGGAATATCACGAAATCCACATCTGTCTGCATAGACAGTCATGTTCAGATATGAGCAGATATACCCGTTTAAGTATTTGGGTATGCCGGTTAAAGTGAAAGAACATGTCTATATGACCATCATTAGATCTGTCCTTTTGTACGATGGGCCAGTGATTTAGTGACATAAACAGCAGTTGCGTATCACGGAGATGAAGATGGTGCGCTGGATGTGTGGAGTGATGTGGACATGGACAGATCGCCTTACGAATTTCCGCAACTGAGGCAGCCTTCATGTTCGAGACATTACCTATTAATTGCTTGATGGCTGGTACGACCAAGTGTAATGCAACTAGTTACGTAGAAAACAAATATTAGGGCTATCCGCCCGGCCGTGGCAGATTGGGAAGTCACGAGAAATACTGGATTGACGTCGTAAATGGTGAACGCGTGCAAATGGCTTACCTGCACACGCTTCCGAGAGGGATGCAACAATGAAAATCACTCAGTTAATGATGATTAAACTTAAATTAATAATTTATCTATACAACGGGTGATCTTTAAGACCCAAAAAAATGTTACACTTGCCGATTCATCCCTTATTTTGTTCAGTTTCGTGCAGTAAGGTGGATTTACGCCCTTAGGTACTGACATAGGGTACAAATTTGTGGGGTGCAAAGGACACTTATTTTGAAATTTATGGTCGTAAAGGAAATTTATTTCGGTAAATACGGCACTAGAGTAATTGTTCAACACTGTCTTAGAAAATACTATAAATTCTAAGCACTTTCTTCCTAGGTTTCATTTAAATAGCTCAAGAAACGAAGATGCTACAGCAAAAATAATGTTATTTTTTTAGTTTTTTGCTTCTCCTGAAAAGTCGCATTTTGTCCTTTACGACCTTTGAGCCCAGAGGTGTCGATATGTTACCGGAAATGTATGTAATCCGTCATTATTTAGAATTCCTGGGAAATGTGTACATTGACTAAAATCCACAGGAAAAGTGTAAAATAATTTATATTATACACATTTCCTAGGAATTCTATATATTTCCTAAGCAGCAATCGGAAATGTGTTAAATTCAGAATGTTGGTCGGTAGCAGGGGGTTTGGGGGGGGGGGGGTACGTATTCGGATAGGTATTTAATATTAAAATATTTACAGTTAAAATCCCGATGCTATCTAACTATCTAAAGCACGGAAAAACTAAACGGAGCACCCCGACTTGGTTAGGTTAGGTTAATGTTAGAACATGATTACACGCAGCGCTTTGGCGAGCGAGCAAAGCGAGCGTGCCGCGGCAGCGGTCACCAAAGCGAATAAAAAAGGCGTGATGTATAAAAATCGCACTGTATATGAAATAAATGTTAATAATGTTTTTATTTATAGTATTAGGCGGTTCGGCGACCGCTGCCGCGGCACATTTATCCTGTCTATAATATCATTTCCTAGGTGCCTTTAGGAATTGTATACAATCCCTAGGAAATATGTAGATTTCCTAGGAAATGTATGTATTAAATAATCTTTGATAAATTTTTTACACATTTCCTAAATGAGGTCACCATTATATACAATTCCTAGGAATTGTATACAATTCCTAGATTTCATACATTTCCGGTAACATAGACACCAAGTTTTAATTAGTCTTATGTGACGAATTATAAACCTATCGGCGAATTTTGAATGGTTATAAAATTATATTTTCTTTAAACTTTTTAAATTCACACAATTAGTTAACATAGATAAAAACAAATAAGGGCAGATACGGTACCTAGCCACGGCAAATGAGACGATAAAACTGCGTCAGCTGACGCACTAGCCTCAGTCGTATGTGGAACCGTTTTGTCAAATAATACATTTTTATTTCTAAATACTAAATTCTAATTTAAATAGCATTTCTGATATTCTGCAACATTCGAAACTTATAACATACACGTGACAACCCTAGAGACTTACAACAGCTTGTTAGGAGTTGCATGGAAAAGAGTAATAATCGCTAGGTAATATTACCCACTGATTTTATTGAAAACTGCTTATGCTACAAACAAAATTTTAAAGACTAGGCCTAAAATTATATAAATTTCTAGTTATTATCTGAATTACGTATTAATAAGACTCAAATTTCGTCCAAAAATAGGCGTGGGCAATGTTGGTTAGAAGTACAGATTATTTTGCCCGCCATCAAAATCGTAAAAAAAATAGTTTTAAAATATAATTTATCAATTCAAATAGTTATGTAATGCAGCATATGACCGTAATACACCTAACAAATAAAAAATATTTGTATATTCCCATAGAAAAAAAAGGATGTTTTGTTCGATTTTATAAAAAAAATCGGGCAAAGTTGGCATATTTGACGGTACGGAACCCTTCGTGCGCGAGTCTCGTCTTTGGCCGCGTTTTTATTAAGTGATTTTTTACGCGACAAGTATAAAATTAGTACTATTTTCGCACATAGGTACATGCCTATTAGTTCGATGTGTTTTTAAATTGATTGTTTACGCGATACGTTATTTATTAGTGTACTCACAAGTTGTAATTTTAATGTGTTTTAAAATCAATTTGTTTTGTTGGTTCTGTTAACATAATCTCTGTAATTATTTATTTTATTGTTTTAAAGTTACCCTTCGCTTTGTTACCCACTGTTAAACAAATACTGAGCACTGTACAAGCCAAAACTTGATTACGTATTTAGGTAGCCTAAATACAAAGGTGAAATATTTTTTAAGGAAAAATACGCATTCAAAAAAACGGAACTTGCGTGGTATAGACGTTGGGGTACCGACCCAAAGACGCGAATTCAAGCCTCGCCGCAAGTGAAAATTTTAGAATGCGTATATTTTTCCTTAAAAAAATTCTAGATATAAATAGCCTTGAGCTATAAACAAAAATTAAGAAATGTACAAGAGGTGGTCACATTGTTTTTGCCCGCTAATTTGTCTCACTGGTAGAGCAAGCGACATCTTTTTAGCATCGTAGTATGGATCATTATCGTAGTATGGTATCAGCAGTCGGTACCCCTATAAGATCATTGCATCTTATAGAAGTACCGTAGATAAGATTTATAATCGGTAGGTAGTAAGACGCCACGGAAGCCTACTCCGGATCGGCGAATGTCCCATGCCCACCGACAATGGTGAAACCTTGGACAGGTCGGTTTCCTCACGATGTTTTCTGGCACCGTAAAAGCGCAAGCGATGTTAAGATATAGATGTTATAGGCAATGTGTATAATCCGGCATTGTATAGAATGCCTAGGCATTGTATACATTGCCTAAAACGTTCAGGCAATGTGTATAATACGATTCATTTCATACATTGCCTAGGTATTGTATAAAATGCCCGAAGCGCATCAGGCAATGTGTATAATGAACGACAGCAGCGGTCGCCGAAGCGCCTAATACTATAAATGAAAACATTATTAACATTTATTTCACATACAGTGCGATTTTTTTATACATCACGCCTTTTTTATTTACAGAATAAGGAATTTACAGAATACAGAATAAGCGTGCCGCGGCAACGTGTAATCATGTTCTAACATTAACCTAATCTAACCATAACGGTGCTCCGTTTAGTTTTTCAGTGCTTCAGATAGTTAGATAGCATCGGGATTTTAGCTGTAAATATTTTAATATTAGATACCTATTCGAATACGTACCCCCCCAAACCCCCTGCTAATTGCTATCTAACTATCTAAAGCACGGAAAAACTAAACGAAGCACCCCGACTTGGTTAGGTTAGGTTAATGTTAGAACATGATTACACGCAGCGCTTTGGCGAGCGAGCGAAGCGAGCGTGCCGCGGCAGCGGTCGCCAAAGCGCCTTATTCTGTAAATAAAAAAGGCGTGATGTATAAAAATCGAAACGCTGTTTACGCAAAAAAACACGTTACATACATTACCTAAGCGTCAACCGGCATTCTATACAATGCCTAGGTATTCCATACATTTCCTAGGTAAAGTGTAAAATAGTTTGAACATTCAATATCATTTCACACATTGCCTGGACGACCCCGGCATTCTATACAATACCTAGGAAATGTATAGAATGCCTGCATTATACACATTGCCTATAACATAGATATTAAATTACCCCAAAGAAAAATAAAATACACTTCCCACGCAATCCCGACTTCCCCGATCCCGCGGGAACATCGGGATAAAAAGTAGCCTATGTGTTTTTCCAGGTCTTCAGCTATCTACATACCGAGTTATACGGTAATCGGTTCAGCGGTTTTTACGTGATAGAGTAACAAACACACACACAAATACACATACATACTCACAAACTTTCAGCTTTATAATATTAAGTAGGATGAAAAATAAAATTTATTTTCAAGGAAAAAAAAATAGCATGTTCGGAAATCACAAGTAGGAAAAAAAAATATTTAACATATCTGTTTGGATATTCCTACCAACATGGAAGTGACTGAAAAAGAAGTTCTCGTTACGTGCATTAACATCAAACCATTTTCTGTTACTTTTATTTAATGTAAATAACCCTAAAAAGATAAACGGCAACCGTAAATATTTAATAAACGCTTAGGAATAAATAATGAGCAGTTTATCTTGCGTTATCTCGAGTTTCACGGTTGCTCCCTTATCTTCTAGGTAGGTAGGTTAAATTGTAGGTATTCTGTACAACACGTCCATAACAACTAAGTTACAGAGACTGCTTTTTTTGAAAAAAATGCTTTCAAAAACTCGGGATTCGAACCCACGACTATTGGTAATCCGAACCAACGCGTTTGACCGCTTCGCCACGGGTAGCCCTTCCGCCAGGTCGAAATTAAGAAAGCACCTCCTCGTGTGTTCTTGCGAGTAAGCCCTCGTAGTGACATTTGCAGTTCACTTCGGCTTGTAACGGGTTCGAATCCCGCCGGGTACTAAAAGTTTTTAAAGCTATTTTTCAAAAAAGCAGTATTTCCTAAGTGTAGATTACAGTAACGAATTTTAACCATTTAGTTGAAAAAAGTACGACCTATTTCGAGTTATTATTATGTACACAAGTACTGCCTACTGCAATGTTCTGTATGTTCATTGCAATGCAAATGTTCTGCAAATAGAGTACGACAACACAAAATAATTAATAAATTCTATTTACCAAAATATTGACAGCACCTACATAGGTATATTAATGTGATCTAGGAAATATCTGTATGAAATAATAAAAGCGCGTTGTCTCTAGTTTTTTTTTTCTTTGCGCTTGTGTAGTGTGATAGATGAAGCGCGGGTGTAATGTAATGACGCTGGAATTGCTATACCATACAAAATGACACTCCTGTCCATATAATTCAGGTCAGTGGTGTTATCGTATTGTAATCGAAGCGGTTTGTAACTATTTAGAAGAGTAGACCCACATGAGTCTGCGAAACGACGAGCATTGAAAAAATGCTTAAAATCATTAAACCGAACATTAATTACAAACATTTAATTGTAAGCAGTAAAAACCATACAACAGTGTGTAGCCTGCAGAGCTCCGAGTAAACGTGAAAAAATAAACCATCTCCCCGGTGCCATGAAATTGTCGTTTGAAGCGGTTCCACAGGCCTATGTGGGCTTTATGTTCACCCGTAAAACTGGGAAATCATCGCCACTAATTGTCTCTAAGTACTGGTGGGAGACGTCTTTGTCAGTAAAACCGAAATATGTTTTGAGCATCAATTTAAAACAGACGTGCCTCGCCTTGTGGTTTACTGCTTCCTATTCCTTTTTATCTAACAAATTGATGCCGATGTCCTCTTAAGAGGACAGTCTACCTACTCTTTCTCCATACAAGTACCTAAGTAAGTCCTAGGCGCAATTGATAAGCGCGTGACACGGGTGGCAAGTTCAAGTCCTGTCGGGGGCAAATTTTAAAAAGCATTTCTTCAAATACCTAATTACTTATACACTTGTTTATACAAACATACGTATTTACTCCTAGGGTGAAGGTACTAGAATATAATACAAATATTACCATATTTGTATTATTTTAGTGACAAAACATTGTCTCAAGCATTAAACCCTTTCACAACGTACTTACATTGTAGTTTCAGACATATTTGGGTAACAATTTGTAAACACTGAACTCTTGTTCTATTCAAAGTTGTGTGACAACTCTAAATTATTGTGATAAAGGGTCTCGATTTGATTGTTTAGTAAATAAATACTTGTAGTGATTTAGACGTGTCACATTCCCTAAGACGACTTGAGGAATTTGTAGAATGGATGTCAATACTCTCAGTAATTACAAAACGTACGGACACCTTATTTTGGTATTTCATTAATCTTTCGTTTTTCTTCATTTTGGTCGTTTTGTTTGCACGATTAGTTAACTTAAACAACACGAAAAAAATTAAAACAACTCTTAATAGGTAATGATTTTCATTTTAAAACGAAACGAGATATGTTTGAACATTAGTTTTTACTGTATTGATTAGTAGTAATCTGCACTTCATTTTGGTAATGCAGTTTTACTTACTTAGCAATATAATTAATATTAAACGAGAAACACTGTTTTGGCGCTTACAACGCGGTGAACGTCGCAACTCGGGCTAGCTACCACGCGGCAATTAGTTTTTAGTTTATCCATGTTTTACTTTAAAAATCCTCATCGTGGATCCATGAAGGCGTAGATGGTAAAGGTGGGTGGGTTGTATGAACGATGCATAGAAACTTGAACAATTTGCGCCTTTAGTTCATTATGCTATGGAGAGGATTGACGTCAAAATTTTTTTTTGATTATTTATACCTACCGTCTGCTTTACATAGTTAGGTGAAATTGTAAAGCAGACGGTTTAGACGAGAACCCTAACTGTGAGCGAACCAAATCGGTGCGGTAGTGCTGTTGTTAAATTAATATACCTAGTAACAGCACACCTTTATATTTATTTCTCATTTACGTACATACCTATCAATAAAATTACTTAAAAGAGGTAATGTACTATACATTACTATTGTTTCAATTATAGACATGCTCATTTTTTAGCTATTGATAGAGACTATAATTGAAATAGAGGGATGAGGGGGGAGGTGATGAAGGTTTATGGTCACACATGCTGCCGCTCACATTGTATCCGAACCGAATAAAATACTTACTAACTCATTAAATCGGTGAACAGCTGGTGTGATCGTACCATTTTACCATTTCATTGCCTTCTTTGATACTATCGGATATTATTAATGTACCCACAACTTCCACAAGACAGTTAAAGAATGTTCTTTATCGCATACCTACAAGCTATGCTCAAACTGTGGCCCGAACTACGGACCTTTGTGGTTTTCCCCTCAAGTGTCAAATTAGTTTCGACCATTATCAATTTAGTGCCCCTAAGAAAAAATTTGGAATGATTTTGGAAAGAGTTATAAATGAAATAAGTTTTCAAATTGTAGAATGCGGCTTTACCTATGTAAGAAAGAGTAAGAAAACCATACCTATACATACATGTTATTAAGCACAAAAACTTAATTGGCTTTTAATAATGATAAGTTAGCTAGTTAACAGATAAAACATATTTGTCCCAAACAAATAAACACGTAAGTTTGTACCTAAATATTTTCGGCTAGCGAATGACACTAGGGGGCAAAACTACTATGTAAACTGTACTATGACTGAGACGCGTTTGTGGCTCTTATAAAAAAAGGTTGAGTACCGGTGTTGTAGACCTACCATCGGTGATCCATCGTGCATGGAACGACTACCACCTGATGCCTACATTTTACGACCGGTAATACAGCCTTCGTGTGGAGGAGGTATTCGGAAATAGATACCTACTAAACCTCGGTAGCTTTGCGAAATATTTCAAAAATTAACCTCTCTGCTTAAATATGGATTATTAGTATTACCAACCGAAACCGAAATCCTAACCCTGTCGCGGGTTAGGTTAGGAACTTATATCGCAGTGTCTTTCTCTGTGCTAAATTCACCGATGAAATACAAAGCCATTATTTTTTATCGTGTTTGATAGAACCTGTCAATATAGATTAGGAGCTTATAGTTGGCAACCATACCTCATCGAGTACCAAGTGGGGACTGATATGGTAGAAAGAACACTAAAAGTTATGCCTAAAAAACTCGGTCAGCTGCGATTCAGCCTGGGCCCGGCTTCAGTCAGCCCGTTTTAAGGGGAGCAATCGAGGGGTCAACCCTTCCTCATCGAGTACCAAGTTGAGACTAATATGGTGGAAAGAGTAGGTAGTAAAAGTTATGCTTAAAAAAGTCGGTCAGCCGCGATTCAGCCTGGGCCTGGCTTCAGTCAGCCCGTTTTAAGGGGAGCAATCGAGGGGTCAACCCTAGAAGTAGTGTAGGGTAGTAGGTTTTTTTATATATAAGGGCATCAGAACGTCTGTCGGGTCAGCCAGTCTAAAAATAACTACCAATTCGATCTAGACCTGTTCTATTAGCAATAAGGGGTCATTTCAATTGACGGTAACAAGCAACAGAATCTCACTACTCCGTCAATTTGATATGCAACATTGTTATCGACTTTTTATAATACGCTGGCTTCGTCCCGCGGTTCCACCTGCGTAAGTCCCGATCCCGCGGGAACAAACATAGGTACCTACTCACCACAGGTACTTACTCGTTAACTTACTTACACACAAACTTCCATATTCATAATATCAGTAGGTACGGAAAACTCGGTGGCACTATACCGGCAATCGCATGATTTCCCCACCGGAAATAAAGCGAATAAAATGTCAACTCATGTTAGCAACATTGACGAGAGCTTGTAGTGTTGCCATTTTCCTGCGTGATATTACGTACTTCCGGTTTGAAAAGGAAATTAGACGTTTAGAATTTCTCATTATAATTTACAGCAAAAAATTTATTATGGAAATAATAAATTTTTTAATAAACTTTTTAGTCTAATATTGGATGATTTGTAGAACAAAAGCAATTTTTAATACATGCTATAATGACGCTGTAGTGCCCGGGACATTGTTAGGTGGCGTAGGTTTCCAAGAGGCAATACCACCTCTAGCCAAGTCAGCCAAGTCCAGAGGAAAAAGCGGTTCAAGACGTATGTACGGCAATAATACGCGGTTCGTCAGTATGTCTACACTAATATTATAAAGACGTAAGATTTGTATTTTTGTGTGTGTGTCGTATGTTTATAAAAAAAATCACCCGCGTAAGTCCCGATCGGAATATCGGGATCAAAAGTAGCCTATGTTACTCAGGGTGAATGTAGCTTTCTAATGGTGAAAAATTTTTTGAAATCGGTCCAGTAGTTTCGGAGATTACCCCCAATATACATACATACATACATACATGTTACCAACGTTACCTCTTTATAATATTAGTAATAAAAAATAAACTCACTACCTACTGGACCGATTTCAGAAATTCTTTCACCAAAAGAAAGCTACACTATCGAGGAGTAACAGACTACTTTTGATCCCGATATTCCCACGGGATCGTGAAAGAATTGATGAATTGAAAAAGGAACGTACATTCATTATACAGGGTGTTTCGACGAGGGGGTATTAAGCCTAAAGGGGGTTGTTGTAGAGGTCTAGGCGAACAACTTTTGTACAACAAGTTTTGGAAATTCGAAGTAGTTTTCGAAAATTTTGTGTTTAAAGTTTGCATGAAAATCAGCTGTCTTTTAGAGTTTGAGTTCATTGGCCTTAAGGTGCCCTTACATTTAGTTTGGACCACTACAATCTAAACATTAATTGCCCTTTTTTTTACAAAAACAGCTGTTTTTTTAGTGCTACAACTTTAAAATTTT
Source organism: Idaea biselata (assembly GCA_958496205.1). Lineage (NCBI taxonomy): Eukaryota > Metazoa > Arthropoda > Insecta > Lepidoptera > Geometridae > Idaea > Idaea biselata. Next base: position 2,657,339 of record OY292395.1, read on the forward strand.
CGAAAAAAAGTTCGAATTTCCAAAAGTCGTAGAATAAAAGTTGTTTGCCTAGACGTCTAGAAAAACCCCCTTTCGGCTTAATACCCCCTCGTCGAAACACCCTGTATACACACACACACGCACACACAAAAATACAAATCTTTCCTCTTTATAATATTATTTATTAAGTATGATTATTTATTAGTGTAAATGTACTTAGATTTGATTTCCTAAAACCCTGTGTAGCTATAAACACACTCACACTCACAGTCACGTGGCAACATAAGTTTAAACATGTATGTTATGTATACCACAGTCGTACATGCCTACTTATCTTGGTAGAAGTAACAACGCAATATGTTTCATGAGTTATGGCTTATGGCGCATCACGTATAATTTCTTATTTTTGTATTTGTTGCCCTATTTCTCTTAGAGCTTTGATGTTTTCTTAAATTTTATAAAAGAAAAAAAAGTAGGTTCAAATATTTCGCTTTATTGCGTCTCTTAACGAGAAAGCCAGTAAAATAAAGATGGGGATACTTTTTAGGGTTCCGTACCCAAAGGGTAAAAAGGGACCCTATTACTGACTGAGACTTCGCTGTCTGTCCGTCTGTCTGTCTGTATGTCACCAGGCAGTATTTTATGAAACGAGATAGTTAGACAGTTGAAATTTTTACAGATTATGTATATCTGTAACCGCTATGACAACAAATACTAAAGTCCCTTTTAGTCAACATTTACGACGGTGATGAGGAGATTTATCAGCCACGTATGTCTTACTTCAATAAATTCCCAAAAAATAATTCAAATTCATGTTCTCCATTGACCTCGACATACATTTCGATTACTGGCTAGTCGAAAATTATTCACGATATTACGCTTATCTAATAAATCTTTGAGCCCATCTCTATAACTGTCAGTGGGGGGTCGGAACCACGCCGGAACAAATGACCGAATGATGACAGACGGAATGATCGGTCACGGATGAGTGAACGTCAATGTTTTAGTTGAAGGGGACCGGTTTGTTTGCTTGTTCAACTCACGTTCAACTCGAGATATAAAGGTGAAACTTATACCTCGATTTGTACAGACTGGGTTAAATATTTAAATAGTGTTTGACAATTTAGTAGATAATATTTAAATAAATAAATAATAATAAATGTTGCACTACATTACAGACACCGCAATCAAACAAATCCCCAAACTAAGCACTAGGTTTGTAGTATGGATACTGAGAGAACGGATATACAACATAATATGGGTTCTTTATTTTGTAAATACTTACTTAAAATACATAGAAAACATCCAGACCAGAAACAGATATTTATTTTTAAGCATAAACTTGCACCCGGCGGAAATCGAACCCGCAAACTTCTGCATTGCAGTCAGCCCGACGACGCGCGGATGAGTTTATAAATAACGTAACTCAAATTTGGGGAGTACTTAAACAATTAAAACGCTCCTTTTCGAAGGAAGAGGAAAGGAAGTTAATTTTTGTTTTTATTTGTTGTTATAGCGGCAACGGAAATACATCAACTGTGAAAATTTCATCCGTCTAGCTATTACGGCTCATAAGATACAGCCTGGTGACAGACGGACAGACAGCGAAGTCCCAGTACCTAATAGGGTGCCGTTTTTACCCTTTGGGTACGAAACCCTAAAAAACAAAAAGAAATGCCCATACTAATTATTATTAATCTAGACTAATTATTAAAGTAACCGTCAAATTTGGCGTTTTAGTAGGTGGCTACTGGCTACCTACCGTAAACTATTCATCACTTTGATGAAGACGACCGAAGTCCTCTCGGGTTTTACGTCATCAAAACTTCCTAAAAAGCACTTAATACCTTTCAAACTTCGAGCACCAAACCAAACCCTGCCAAAACAAGGCCATAAAACAAGTCCTTTGTCATCCAAAGGAAACTCGAACCAAACAGAATAAAGATTAGTGACGATTCTGTAGCAAACATTCAATTTTGATCGCAAGGACGGGGCGTTGTAAAATTTCATGTCTCATTGGTTATAGAAAGGAGGCTGCCTTTAGCGATATTACGTGTCATCAACGGTGGTACTGGAGAATATAATTATATCTTTGTTTTTTTAATCTATACTTTTAATATAATATAAAAGAAATTTGTGCCAGTTACACTATTTACAACTCAAGAACGGCTGAACCGATTTGGCTGAAAATTGGGGGGGAGGTAGCTTAGAACCAGGAAACGGACTTATCGTACTTTTTTTATCCTGTTTTATTTTTAGAAACTTGGCACATAGGTTTCTTAGGGGCCGTAAGTGAGCACTACGAAAGGATTTTTTGTAAGGTTTGGTGAGGTAAGTAATACACCAATCAATAAACAAAAAGGAGTCCCCTTGTCGTTTCTATTTACCAAATGAATAAACATTTTACCTTTTACCTTCCATCACTGTTTCTGCTAAAACATTTTTACAACAAAAGAAAGTATGTACCTAAGTAAGTATCTCTTGAAAAGGTCCCGCATACTGCCCACTTTCTATCGCTCTATAAACACTACTTTGTTTCGAGAATTTCAATAGTAATAACAAAACTAGACTAGGGGCACCGAATATCTTAACCACCAGAACAACAGCTTCATACAAGCCCGCGGCGCGGCGGGCGGTAGGTACTCCACTACATGCGCAGCTATGTATGCGTGACTTCTCACTACTTTCCGCTCGGGTTTGCCGAGGCCGCCTGAAGCGGCTACTCGGCTCACGTAAGTTCCCCGTCGGCACACTGTCGGTGAGAGATGTCACGCACACATAGCTGCGCATGCAGTGAAGTACCTACGCCGCGGGCTTGTATGAAGCTGTTGTTCTGATGGATTAGATATTCGGTGCTAGAGGTGATGTCTCTAACATATTCCCTGTTCCTTTTACGCAAAATAAATATAAAAAAGCCCCTGCATCGCTGACAATATCGTTACATCTATCGTAAAAATGAAATAGCAATCGCTGCGGGTGCTAAGTTAAAGTCGATGAATGACGCTTAAACCATCAAAAGTATAATAACTAGTTAAAGTACCAAGTACTGCTACAAATTAGGTAATGGATCCGGTAAAATATTTAAACAAGAGCACATCAAAACAGTTTATATTTTTTGTAAGCAGAATTTAAATAAAAAGTGAAAAGGTTTATTTTAATCGGGCTACATCGTCAAACTCGTCATCACTATTGGTTCTTCTAACAAACCTATAACTAACTCTTTCTAACATTCGAAATTTGAGGGCTACTTAAATTATTGATCAGCTTCTTAATTTAAAATTAGTGTGAGAATATTTAAGTTTAAGAGTTACCTACTTAATTGTTTAAGTAAAACTTAAATTTTGAGTAGCGTTTCTGTATTCAGCCGTTAGTGAATCTGCAGGCTGCGGAGGCTATAAGTACCCACTTCAATCTTCGTTTTATTCTAGGCTCCGACGGAAATATTTAATTCATTTGATTCCCACACAAAGCTGGCTACAGAGGGGCATCTCAATCTTATCTTGCGCTACGAACTGAAGTCGACTTTAACTTGGATTCTTGTAGCCGCAAATGTAAATGTTTTGCCAGAAATTAACGTCCTTACTCGCATCATTTAAATTTAACGTTCTTAGGGCGCAGTAAACATGTCTAAAGTCGTGTTCCGACCGTGGGACCAGTGGGGGATTCATCATCCAACTATCGAAAATTTTAAATGCCTCAATACGCGAGAAACTTAATTTTAAATATTTATTTTATTCTGTTTTTTGGTATTTGTTGTTATATCGGCAACATAAATACATTTTCTGAGAACATTCTTTTTCTTCTTTCTTTCTTCAGTTTCTGGACTAAATCTTGAAGAAGGAATAAAGTAAAACACCACGCGATTAAAACCGAAAAATGTCCTTAATTTTAATACAACATCGCGAAAACAGAAGAAAAATCTAGTGGAGTCTTAGAAAAGGGTCCCGCTTTTACCCTTTGGGTATGGAATCCTAAAAACCGTTGGCATCCGTTTAGAAAAGACTTTTAGAAATTCCCACGATTTCGGTACCTACCTTATACGTGGGAGACACCCCTATAGATACCTACACAGCTAGTCTATTATTAATTTAGATAATCTAAATATTTTCGTGTTCACCATTAGGTACTGACATTATATAGATATAGGTTTCATGAAGGCGAAGGCTGAAAATGTCAAAAATGGGCGCAGAAAAGTAATCTTTCCCAGGTAATATCGGCGATCACCTCATCGACCTTGCGACAAAGGTCAAGCTGCGTCTGTCTCAGGATATTATGTAAATTAGGAACACGGTACTTGTCATTTCTGTCTGGTAACGGTTGGCCGGTTTTTGCAATTTTCCGTGTAAAATATTTTAATCTTTACATCATATTTTCTCTATTTATATTATGTTTTATTGTAATGTTTTGTGTCTAACGCATTATTATGCGTTCTATCTATCTAGAATATTTGTTACCATTTCACGCTAAAAACTACTAACCCATTATTACGATGATAAAAATACTGCAAAATCTATTAGCAGTGGAATGCAGCCAGCCTTTTGGGTACCATAACTAGGGTCTCATTTTAGTGAATTAAGATGGTTTACTGTTAGTATAGTTATATTAATGAAATATATTGCTAAATACAATTAAATGTTCCCTAAACCAAAAAAACATAGACTTAGGAAGAAGGATATGGGACCCGGACGACAAAAACTATGCATATAATGTTATAGCGTCCCTAACTATAACCACTTTGGGTATTAAAGTGGAGGGACCCGCTTTACCGTCAGGCAACTACCACGTGCCAAAGTGGCACTGTCAGATTGTCCAGACGGCTTATGGCTGACGGCTAGACGAGAACCTCGCTAGGCCGGCAGAAAAGCCACCTATCACATATCATGTGTGGTACCGGAGCTGTTAATGGCTTACTAGGAAGAAGGCAAGAAAGAAAGAAAGAAGAAGAAGAAGAAAGAAAGAAGAAAAGACTTTTCAACTTTTCTGGCTTCTTCCTCAACTGACCGATTGGGCGGAGACTCGATGCCGAATTGTGAGAGTCCTTCTATGTTCGATATTCATAGTGTTGTCATCGATAAGGCTGAGGTCTATAAATTGATTACGAAGTTGGATCCGTCGAAGTCGGCAGGGCCTGATCACTTGAGTCCCATCTTTCTTAGAAATTGTGCTAAGTCGATTGCAATTCCCATATCTCTGCTATTTCAAAAATCAATGGGGTTAGAAACTAAAAGGTCGAGGCAGGTGGCGCTAGTATAGCACGGCCAGATGCCGCCAAACTTCAACTGTGATTGCATGTGTCTTTAGCAATTTTATGAATTAAAATGTATTCAACGTGGAGTATAATCCAAATAAAAGGGGAGCTGAGAAAAAGGAATGCGTCTACTAGCGGAAAAAAAGCTGTTTTGATTGAAAGGTTAGTAAAAAAGTGCATTTTAGTGTTTGTTTGTTATTGTTTACAAAAAGGCTTTGTACTGATTTATATGTTGGAAATATGTAAAAACCCTTTTGTAAAAAGTACCTACATGTTGAGATAAGTATACGTGCTTATTTTCGGGGTCGTACGACTTGTAATTTTTATGATTTTATTAAAAATAAGTCTTTGTTTACAAATGGTTGACAAGGGTATTTTTTCATGAATTTTCTATGTTTTTGTTTTAGGCTAGAGGCGTACGATAGAAACAGTATTATTGGAGTCGAAGAGGAACTCGATGACGAAATTCCTGAGTTTCCTGATATAAGTCACTTTGGAGATGTTAACGCTAGCACCAATTTACCACCGCTCGGCTGTCCAAACACCACATCCAAGAGTTTGCGGAGAGGTTTCAAGTACCTACCACCCAAAGGTCGTCTGTTATATGAAAGCAGAAGTTTGGTTACTCTTCGTGTTGCCTTTGAAGGAAACTATGCCTACTTTCATGTGCAATGCAAAGCACAAATGAAGAAACTACTTTACATAGTTTTATTGAAAATAGATTGAAATGGCACTATAGAAGTCAGTTATTGTGAATGTGCCGCTGGAAGTGGTTTGTAGGCACATTGTAAGCACATCTGTTTGTGTAAAGTTTGGTGTAAATCTGTTGCCCGGTCCGGCCTAGCTGACGGACACGATCTAAGCATAGTTAATAATAACTATTAGTCTAACTTTGCTATCTAGCTAGAGTCTGTGTACACAGGAACGTTTTGATACCTTTTTTAATTTTAGATTTTGATAAGACAGTAGTTTCACAGTATAACTTTTTAACACATTAGAATGACAAATCACAAAAACATCTCAGTCAATCCTGAAGAAGAGACATGTAAAGGTCTCAAAACGTTGAGCGTTGAAACAATGCCTTAAGTAATAAAATAAACACCATGTGATTATAACCGAAAAATGTCTTTAATTTATAAGTAAAATTTCCTTCATTTCATAATATTTTCTCTAAAGTTGCAGCATTTATTATTTTCGGTTTGTATTCTGCTAGGTCCAGGTGCTGTATCTAAGCACTGTCTCCTGGCTCTTCTTCTGCTTCTTCTTCTTTCGTCTTCTGGCTTTATTTCGGTAATTACTTTGGTAAAAGAAAATATAGAAGGAACTGCTGTTTTCCTCAATACTTTTTATTTATTTTCATCACCTGAATGAATGAGAAAATGTGGATAAGGTAAGATAAGGACCCTAATTTACACAAAGCTTGGCATGAGAGAAACGTCTGTGATGATCACTGATCGATGATCATTGATGATAGGTGGAAAATACTGTAAAAACTAAGGAATGGTCTATTCCTAAGAGAATATACATTCTCATACAGACTATCGTTACAATAGTAAACTATTATAACCTTCGATCAATAGGTAGGTATCTACACTAGTAGTTTTAAGAAAGGAAACGTCTTACCTGTGTAGGAATTTCTCTCAAAAAAATAATTAGGTTTAAAATGGGGAGCACATAACCTTAAATAGTTACTAGGTCGATTTTTCTCCTCATAGCTTTTATCCACTGTTTTTTTCTTTTGGCATCTTTGGGGAATAAATGATTTGCTATGTTTTTGCAATCCACAGCTGAACAAAGCGTCATTTTGTAAAATTATCTCAAAATAACCATGTTTGTTTACGAAAAAACTATGAAGGTGTCAAATAAAGTCAGACGTGCTACAGTAGCGCCCTCTGAAGTGAGCAAATGGCAGTTTTAAACCTCATTAATACTTGTATTTTTCCAAAACTGTGGAAATCGGCCTACATTTCCCCAATCCACAATAAAGGATCTAGGCAAGATGTTTGTAATTACCGCCCTATCTCTAAGTTATGTATTGTAGCCAAAACCTTTGAAAAAATTGTATATAATCAAGTTTATCAAGCTCTTCATAACTCGTTTTCTCAGGCTCAACATGGATTTCTCAAGGGTGTCCAACTTGGTGATCTTAAATGAATACATAACATCGTCTATGAATAATAATAAGCAGGTTGATGTAGTTTTTACCGATTACAGTAAATGTTTCGACAGGATTGATCATCAACGGCTTGTTTTTAAATTACAATTATTGGGAATTAGAGGCGATTTATTGAGGTGGCTCAGCTCTTATATCGATAATCGGACACAAGCAGTTGTAGTCAGTAACTACATTTCTAGCTGGGTAACTATACCAAGCAAGGATCCCTTCTGGGGCCCCTCCTTTTCCTAATTTTTGTTAACGATATAGAAGATTGTTTCCGTTATAGTCAACTGTTGTGCTTTGCGGATGATATGAAGATTTTTGCTGCTGTAGAGTCTTCTTCTGACGTAGCAAACTTACAATCTGACCTGGGGCGGTTAGATGCTTATTGCCTTGAGAATAAGCTTCACTTGAACCCTTTAAAATGCTCTGTAGTTACTTTTTCGCGTAAGAGCAAGCTTATAGCATCTCGTTATGCTCTAAAGGGCCAGCATCTAGTCCATAATAATTCTGTTAAAGACCTCGGTGTCATACATGATTGTAAACTTGCCTTTGATGAGCATATTGAAAGTGTTACTGCCAGAGCGTTCAAATCATTGGGTTTTATAATGAGGAACTCTAAACATTTTAAGAGAGCTAAAACTTTGAAAATCTTGTACTGTACTTATGTCCGTAGTATACTAGAATATGCAACTCAAATATGGAATCCGCGTTACGACAAATATATTCCTAGGCTTGAGAAAGTTCAAATTAAATTTCTTAAATTTCTGTGTGGTCGTGTGGGTGTACCATACGATACATCGCAGTACGAGCAACTGTGTAGAAAATTTCATTTTCTTCTTTTGTCCAAGCGGCGTGAAATAGCAGATATGGTGTTTCTTATTAAGCTAACTTCGAATCGAATTGATTGTCCAAATCTTTTAAGTAGGATTAATTTGAGAGTTCCCTCGTTGCTAGCCACAAGATTATTCCAGCCAATTTATATATCCAGGGTGGGTACAAATTATGGTCAAAATACATACCTATGGCGGGCCTGTAGAAATTTCAATAGGCTGGTAGAGAGTATTGACAAAGATTTGGATTTGTTCAGTACCAGTGCTGAGACTGTGAGGCGGTGGTTAACTAAGCATTTCATTGAGGGTGAATGATATGTATTTGTTTTTGTTTTATTTTTGTTAAATTTCCTTTCTTTTTTTTAAAATCTTTTCGACGTCCTTGTGTTTTTGTGGGTGGTAAAGTCGACAGCTCACTCCTTATTTTTAATTTAACATTTTATTGTTAGTCGTGAGATCCTATTATTGGCTTTCTATTGTTACACTATCTCTATTGTTTTATAATAGCTGTTGGATTTCCAAAAAATAAATAAAAGAAGGGAAGGAAGGAAAGGAGGGAAGAAGGGTAGGAAGAGGAGACGAATCGCATAGGATAAGAATTAGTGCGACAATGTTCCGTTGTCTGATGTGCTAATAAGTTAAAACCGCTGTAAAAATTCACGACACACCGTGGACTTTAATGCTATTTTTAGAATGAGAGTAAAAATATACACGTTATTTTTAACATTAAAGAGCAACCTACTAATTTCGGCTGTCTGACGTGCGCCATATACAACGTGTTCCGACGAGGGTATTAAGCAGAAAGACGGTTGTTCTTTTGGAAATTCTAACGTTTTTTTTTCAAACTTTTTGAAAAGTTTTACTGTGTTTTTTTTGCTCTTTTTTTAAAATAAAACCAAATTTATGTTTAGATTGCAGTGGTCCAAATAAAAGGACACCTTAAATAAATTCTGTGAACAACACACAGTGCCGTCTAGCCGTGGTATTAAGCTACTAAGCTTGTGCTACGGTAACTAGACAGAGGACATAATACTTAGATTTATTTTCTCTTGTAAATGCATACATATCATAGATGGAGACTCAGACCAGAAAGCACCCCAATGGAATCGAACCCGCAACCTTCTGCATTGCAGTCGAGCATTCGCAGGATTCGAATGTTCTCAGGAAGAGGTATAAAGCCAAACTTTTGTTCTGCAACTATTGAAGATTCGAGATAGTTTTCAGAAATGTTGAGTTCAAAGTTTACGAGAAAATCAGCTGCTTCGGAGGTCATTGACCTTAAGGTGTTCTTTTATTTAGTTTGGACTACTACAATCTAAACCTAATTTGCCTTTATTTACAAAAAACAGCTGATTTTTTCAGTGAAACTACTTTAAAAAAATTGGGAAAAAGTTTGTCTTGGAACAAAAGTTGTTCGCCTAGACGTCTAGAACAACCCCTTTCAGCTTAATACCTTTTCCTGGCAACACCCTGTATAAACGCTCCATCCACAAATCCACATCCATCCAAATGTCTACAATGACTATCACAATACGGGGATAATCCGTGAAACAATATACGCTATGAACAACCAAGTACCCCATTAAAACTTACGTAATTAAGGAATATGAGGGGCATGAAATGTGCTTCTACTGCCGAGACGGTATTGTATTCAATATTATTTATTATATCCAAGTACTTGATGTCGCCATACCCCAAAACATACATAAAAATAACTAGCCGAAACCAGACGGGTTTCGAGCAACAGCTAGTACATACATAAAAGTAATGGCGAATAGGTATGATAGTATTATGACTATAGGTAGGATGTTTACTGCTGAGCTAGATATTTGTTGTTGAGTTTGTACTACACTTCTCTGAGGCTGAGCATTCCTTAAGAATGTGCGACAATATTGACAGTGTGTCCCCGCCACGGATGGCTTATTATTGCTGAGAAGTTAATCGCCTCCAACCTCCCCTCATAGCGACCCCTTTCCACACATCTGAGTTTAGGACACACGTTATTCTGAGAGTCTGAGCTTCTGAGCAACTGATCATGATTTACCAATACTGGTACTGAGCCACAGCAAGCTAAGCAACTTGCTGTGGTATCGTCTACTAAAAACACTGCGGTCATATGAAAACATGTATACAATATTCTCCATAACAATTCACTAATATCTGAGCATAAATCAAAGCATAACACTCACCAGAGCTTCAAGAAAACACACACAATATCAAAAACAACTGCACCGTCCTGCGACTGACGCTCGCCTGCCGGTCAGCCCGTTACCCATCCAACCGTGTCAAATTATTTGTATCTACCTACAATACCTAAACCTACCTAAATTCGCGGCAATTCGCGACACTTGATATTCAATGGAAAGTTCCATAATAGATTAGGAGCCTATAGTTGGTAATCATACCTGATCGAGTACCAAGTGGAGACTTACCTATATGGTAGAAAGAACACTAAAAGTTATGCCTAAAAAAACTCGGATAGCCGCGATTCAGCCTGGGCCTGGCTTCAGTCAGCCCGTTCTTTAATAGATTTGGAGCCTATAGTTGGTAATCATACCTCATCGAGTACCAAGTAGAGACTTATGTGGTAGAAAGAACACTAAAAGTTATGCCTTAAAACTCGGTTCAGGCTCCTAATCTATAAAGCGTTTACAGATTACAATGACCAGTGGACTGTACTTCTTGTGGCTGTTACTTTTCTTCGAAAATCCGAAGAGAAGTCATATCAAGTCGATACCTATTTAATTTTCTATTCAGCATTTGTGATGCTGCTCGTAGGATGGATCAGTATTTCTCAAACTATGGGTACTGAAAATAGGATGATCGCATTTGTAATACTATTACGGTCCGTACCTACCAACATACCTAATTATATTAAATTGGTTTGGCCGATTGCTCTCGAACTTTTATAAGTTTTACGTATACTGATTAGTAGTGGCGAAAGCGTTTCGTCGTTGCGTCGAGATTTCAAATAAAATAAATAAATATTGCACGACGTTACACACAGCGCAATCTAGTCCTAAACTAAGCACTAGGCTTGATGTATGGGTACCAGACAACGGATATAAAACTTTTTTTTTATAAATACTTAGATGCTGCAGATCAGAAACAAATATTTATTTTTAAGCATAAATACCTACTTGCAGCCGGTGGAAATCGAACCCGCAACCTTCTGCAATGCAGTCGGGCCTTCGCTTGACGCGCCACAGAACCCATCAATTCCTTTAATATTATATGCCATATAATAGCTCATGGTCACAAAGAAATCCGAGACTTATCACTGCGCGTAAAGCCTTAGGGTTCCGTAACTCAAATGGTTAAAGATTAATCCTTATAAGATCACTCGCATGTTCGTTTGACTGTCTGTTTTCTCAGAAACTGGTGGGATTATTTTGATTTTAAGAGGGGTCTTGGTCGAGACTACTTTGAAAACCACTGGCCTAGATTAAAGTTGCTGGCGTTGTATAAATTCGATATCTAGATTAAATAACTACTTTCTTATATAACTGGATATTCCAAGAATTGAAGAAAGTTTAGTGTAATCAATGCTAATCCTTTTTTGGTTTCTTTTATTCGAGGAAAAAAATTGGGAGATTGTTTTGTTCGACCAACTTCTGATGGGAGATTAGATTACAAAGGTTAGAAACCTACTAACGTTTCGAATTCGGGATATTACGTACCTCGGAGCCAGACAAAACGTGTGGCGTGCGAGTAGCTTTCTCTCTCTCTCTCTCATCGTATGAAACTGAAAGAGAGATGCTACACTATACTCTATCTCAGAAGTCAGAATCTTTGATCCAAAAAAAACCGACTTCAAAAATGTTATCTGAATCTACCTCACCGTAATCTGAAGTCGGGCTGCTAAACTACAATTTGGACCAATCCGTACCTCAGATTACATACCAGATAAGTCAGTGGCACTGTATAAGTTATCCACATACATACAAACAATATACGGGTCGAATTGAGAACCTCCTCTTTGTTTTGGAATCGGTTAAAAATGTAAACAAAAAAAATATTTATTATTTGATAGCGACATCTCTTTATTTACTTTTTCCTTCGATATTGACAGTTCCACATTTACATTTTTGATCTTAGATTCTGACACAATATTATACATTACGCATCAAGAAGTCTCAGATTAGATCTGAGACTACATTGTAAATATTAAGTCCAAAATTCCATCTTCATGGGTCACTTGATAATAATTTGTAAGAATTATTTAGGGTGGAAATACTTCGTCTTGCTAAAAACGAATAAACCACATTTTTACATATAATACCAGACATTCCTAAAGCTTTTGGTTATAATATCAAAGAAAAATAGTTGTATGGACAGAAAATAATCAAATGAAGGGTTTTTGGAAATACCCATGATGTAAAATGGACATAATATGGACCTACCCTATTTAATATACCTACACAGAATAAATAATAAGACTATAATTCTTTATTTATACGTCTATAAGCAATGATTAGGTCACAATAAAGCCTTTTCAACTACTATTTAATATTTAAAAAATCATATTATATAATGAGAATCCACGATTCCTAAAAAAAATCTCGATAGAAGAAAATGGCAACCTTCCCTATAAATTTTGTAAAAAAAAATAGCAGAACTCAGTCAATATTTTACCTACTAATAAAACTTTGTACCTACCTATGTATATGTACAGGAGGGCAATTCAGAAAAATCTGTTTGCGATGGACATCCACCATTTTCGCGCGCGAAAATCACCCACCTGAACTTAGTTCAATAGATAGATTAATTATTTATTGTAACACAAATATAAAAAATAACATAAACAACTTAAATCTAGGTGGCATAATGAAAGGCCTCATTGCTTAAAGCGATCTCTTCCAGGGAATCTTTGGGTGGACGAGAACTACGAGAAGTATAAAACGATGAAAGATAGGGTTCACTACGTAAACTATATGATTTAAACTTCACAATTAGGGTTTTGATATTTTGTAGGTATTTAACAAATGTTTGATTTAACGCTCTAAAATTTCGATTAGTCGCATCTTACCTTTTACACATCTGAAATTCGCTAGCGTTATCCCTGTTACGGTATTGGAGTTGTGTGGGCCTTTAAATCATAATAATATTATAATAAATAGGTCAAATAAATAACCTCAAGGTCCGCAGGGCACCTTGAGGGTGAATTTGTCAATAGTTCTATCCAATCCGGTGGTTGGCTTTGGGTGCATTTTATAGTGCAGACAGGGATAATCGCCGGCTTGGTGTCCATTTCATAGTTGGCGAGTAAAATTGTTATTGAAAAGGGCCTCTACGTGTTGGCTTCGGCTACATTCGGCTTTGATTTTGATTTTGATTATCCTTCGATACTTTTATTAACAAACTTTATGAAGAAAATGTCACCAGAGTTACTCAAACTTTCCAGTAACGTAAGGTAAAAGTTTGAGACCCTCTCCGAATCCGTAATTTGAGGACTTATGTTATGGTAATGTATGGTAAACTTGTGCCGGTCTGCGCTATGTCTGGGGACTTCTGAATCTTGGACTTGCGAATGTTTGGATTAGTTAGGGAAATTAACGGTAATTACTCGAACTATCTATACTAATATTATAAAGAGGTAACGTTGGTAACATGTATGTATGTATGTATATTGGGGGTAATCTCCAAAACTACTGGACCGATTTCAAAAATTCTTTCACCATTAAAAAGCTACATTCACCCTGAGTAACATAGGCTACTTTTGATCCCGATATTCCTACGGGATCTGGACATACGCGGGTGAAACCGCGGGAATCTGCTAGTAATATTATATTACTATATAATGTAGGTTATATAATTTAGTGAAATTAACTATAATTACTCCAACTATATTATATTACGGTTATATAATTGATTAAGTACTTCTGTTAGATGTTATGTGAGACTAATGGCTATGTGTTGTGAATCTTGTTCAAGGTTGTGAATCAAGATATTGAATTTTAAGTTCAAATTCTCGGAGTTGATAGTTCCGCACAAAAGAAGTGTAATATTTTCATCTTTGAGGAAAAGTAGGTATTCCGCTTTTTAAAACAATTTAGGGGGTCATATTTCTCCACATTATGGGAATTCGAAATTTTGTTCTTAAAGGTTACTAATAACTTAGCACTTTTTCAAATATTTATCGGTTCCTGTGGGTTAACAACTGTGGATTGTGGTTGGGTTAACACTAAGGTGTTAAGCCACAGGCAATGTGAAATTTAATCATTTTTAAATTTATCTGAAACGACATTTAGAAATTTCAAAACAGAATTTTAATTAGATTCCATTTTAGGTTTTATTTTTTATTGAAAATATGGTAAATACTACACCACTTATAGAAACAAAAATATTATAAAATCTTTATCCATAAAATGCTTTGTTCTGAGTGACTGATCAACGCACAGCCTAAACTGCTGATAGTAGAGAGGTGTTTGGAGAGTGTGTTTTTCTATTCGATGTAGGGATCCAATAAGAAGTTTTTTCGAAAAACCCAGGGGATTGGGACTTACGCGGGTGAAACAGTGCGATTTAGCTAGTCCTCGATAATTCCACAACCCTTTGAAGCATTTCTACAACTGTACAAAATGTAAATAATACGACTGTTATGCGCTTTTGACAATTTGTCTATTAGTCATAATATTGCTCTTGTGACCTCATGCTAAACCTGTTATTCCGACCTGTATCTCGATTTGGGTTAGGTTAGGAACGATAAATCGGGTTAGGTTTAAAAGAGGGTTAGGTTAGGAATTAAAAAAATCGGATTCCTAACCTAACCCTCATTCGGTTTAGGATTTCGGGTTAGGTTAGGAATATACCGACTGACAATGTAAGGTGTAAAATTCTTGTATTATCAAACGATTTCCTATATAAAATATTAGCAATTGAACATAGTCTTATTTTTCTACTAATTAAGACTTCTGCGGCCACAAAAGTAATTGAGCCCTACCTTAGGGAAAAGCTCTCACTGCGTCAAGTCACGAACGAACCTCTAACATTAAATACAACTCTATTACAACGACATAAAGTACAATTTTAGCTAACATATTGCTCTAAACTGTCCGGAGTACTGACAATAAATTCTCAACTTTAATGCCTAAAATTTAAAGTTTAAAATTGCACGTCTCTTCCGTTATTAACACGGGGAAAAGGTACCTAAGAGTTATCAACGTGTAAATAGGAAGTGTAATTGCTGTTTTATTCTGTGTTACGATGTTATGTTTTCAAAGAGCATTTTGTTATTGTTAACTGTAAAGAAAAAGTTAGAAATACGATCATCTTTTTTCATTAATCTCAACTTTACAGTAGAAATGACATTAGAAGGAAGACAGTCGTAAACATCCAGTGTGGTAACGTTACCACAAACTTAATAGTGCTTTTAAAATAACAATATTAAATATTTTTTAATTTGCCTTTTTTGCTCGAGGCTACATCCAAGACATCATCCACATCGCCTATATCTAGAAAAAAAATAAGAAAAAATCATTCAAAATTTTTCACTTGCGGCGAGGCTTGAACTCGTCTTTGGGTCTGTACCCCAACGTCTATACCAACTAGACCACGCAAGTCCTTGCCTCGAGCGGTGATGAAATCATGAAGCGTATCCATCCTTGGCTGGTTTACGACTAAGGCTCGTTTTTAAACGCCATCTATCTAACGCTACAGGAAACCACTTTCCAATGGTTCTAACCTCTCTTTAAAAAAAACAAACAAAACAAATATTTACTCAATGTCTTTTTAACCTTAAAGTCGGCCAAGGATTCCCGCGAGATCGGGACTTACGCAGGTGAAACCGCGTCAGAAATACATCGAAGAAATATATACATAGAAGGAAACTTTATTTGTATTGAAAATACCTTCAGAATTCTCCGAGATCAACCTTCGAACAGTTTATATGATAATAAACATCGCCTCAATCAAGGTTTACACCCTACCGTAATATAATTTATGGGTTTCTCTTGCAAATATCTTAATATATATTATCTCGCATAACTATCATGCTTATTGCTTATCCATTTTATGATTGGATCCCAAAACTGTTAACTGCTGCTCCCATATCATGATAGTTGAAATATTGTTGTTTGTCTATTGGTAGACATTAACTCCGAAGATTGTGGGTTCGAATCCTAGCCTAGTCAATATTATTAAGGTTGTATTTGAGACAGGGATAGATGATAACAAACTGTCCTTTTTAGGTTGCATAGGAGTGAGTGGGATTGAACTGTTTTAAAATTAGGATGACTTCTCGTAAAAACGATGATTACTCCTACATATACATTCAACAAAGCACGACGAAGAGTCCCTGAGTAATATAGTTTTATACTATGTATTAAAATATTGACTCAGTTATACGCAAAGATTTGGAAATAAATCGATTTTAGTTGGAAATTAGACGTAACTTTTAGTTGAAAATTAGAAGAACCTTTCAAAACCCCAAGAGGTCATGTGTTCAAATCTTTACGTATTTATGTATCTAAAAGATTTTCCTCTCCATTTCACTTCGCATAATTTAGTATTTCCCACGTAATTTACTCGTACATTGTTTACTAAGCCCTTTCGTTTGCCCACACGAAATTGGAGGCAATAAGTAATACTTAGATACATACTTTACTTCCTCAAGTATACTTAAGAAACACCTATCTCTAAGGAGCACACCTGGTGAAATTATATACAATTACTAGAATGATATAATGGTTTGTTTTTGACGCTCTATAGCAAATAGCAACGGAAAATGCTTAATGATGTTTATAATGATTTTAGTTTACGTGTTGATATCAGTGATATTAATGACTAGCAGCTCCTCGCGGTTTCACCCGCATAAGTCCCGATCCCGTAAGAATATCGGGATCAAAAGTAGCTTAAAGCCTTTCTCAATAAATGGACTATCCAACACCGAAAGAATTTTTCAGATCGGATTAGTAGTTCCTGAGATTAGCGCGTTCAAACAAACAAACAAAAAAAACTCTTCCGCTTTATAATAGGACTAGCAGCGCCCCGCGGTTTCACCCGCATAAGTCCCGATCCCGTGGGAATATCGGGATCAAAAGTAGCCTATAGCCTTCCTCAATAAATGGACTATCCAACCCCGAAAGAATTTTTATTCTTTATTCTTTAATGTACACACCACAAATCATACAGACATAAAATAAGGAGAATTCATGTACATAGGTGAGCTTAACCCTAAAAAGAGTTCTCTTCCAGCAAACCTTGGGGCATAGAAAAGGCGATAGATGGGCAGGCAATTGGTGTGTGAATGTAAAATAATTGCATAATTAAACAAGTTAATAAAATATGAATCTAATAATTCTATAATAAATACAACATTGATACTAATACTTATATTTACTTAAATACATAAATAAGAAATATATATACCCACTTAAATACCTAATAATAATAATACCTATAAATGACTATATATAAAATATATTATACATACATATACAACAAATACATAAATACCGAAATCTGTACATTTATATAGAATATATATAAATAGTGTTCTTTTACTTTGGATTTAAATGTATAACAAACAAACTTTTCCGCTTTATAATAGTAATAGATATTAAATTGAAATTAAATAATAAGTACTAACTAACACCTACATGTTTTGTTTATCAATGTCCATAAAAAACAAAATTACCTACATATACCATTATAGAAACAATTCATTTCATAAGAGTAAGGAAAATAAAGCTATTTTTATTTTATTGTTATTTATTTTATCAGTGATATTATGAGTTAGGATTTGAGTTCTTACCTCGACGTTTCAGCTAATTTACATTTACAATAATCTTGGTCACGAGGAGACCCAAACGATCGTCAGAATAAATTAATAATTCGCTTTTAAGACCAGGTATAAAAAACGCTCCTATGGTTCGACTTGGTTCGTTTTCTTACTATACTTTAATAGATTCTCGTAGTCTACCCGTAGACTTATATTCTACGTGACTTTCTGGAATCTGGAAAAAATGTTCGATCAAACACAAAAATAAAGCCTACCCATCTAAAACCTAAAAAAGAAAGAAATCTTCACAAAATAAAGTAAAATATTCAGTCGAAGCTCTATCTATATACCCGGGGGAAGGAAATAGTCAGTTGTAAGTAGAGAAACTCGTTTTCATGCTGCCCATATGTCTCAATAACGTTGCCATGTACAACGATATACGAATATAACCAGCAGTGTCCCGCGTTTTTACCCGCGTAAGTCCTGAATATCGAGATTGTAATTGTTTACGGGCTCGTTTTCCGCAAATAGACCTCTTCAAATTGGGTCCTTTTTGCGTGGTGAATGGGCGAATATATGGGGATAAAAAGTAGCCTATGTCTTATTCTAGGTCTCTAGCTATGTATATTCCAAAGTTTCATTGCAATCGGTTCAGTAGTTTTTTTCGTAAATTAGTAACAAAGTCACATACATAAAGACATACATACATACGAGTATGTACGTACATACTTGCAAACTTTCGCGTTTATAATATTAATATGATATTATGTACAACCACAGTTTACCTAGTAGTTGGCGCCTTAGTGCTTATAAAGTTGTCGGCTTGTCATAAAAAATTGTTTCCCTGAAATAACTCTGTGAATAACAAACAGCGCCATCTAGTCCCGTGACAAGCTATTATACATACAAAAGACACCCAGACCAAGGAACCCCGGAAGACTAAGACTATTTATATGTATATGTTATAGCGTCCCCAACTATGACCACGTTGGGTATAAATTAGGGTATGCAACCCGGTTTTTTCGGGTTTTTCGGATTTTGTATTCTTCATACGGCAACACTAAATATCGGCTTAAATGTTTATTTTTAAGAAAAAAACCCGAAAACAAAAAACCGGAGTTTTCGGGTTTTTTCTTCCAAGTTTGCATTCCCTAGTATAAATGGAGGGGTCCGCCGTCAGGCCACTCCCAGAAGCAACTGCCAGGGATCTGTTTGAAACACACAGACCAGACGCAAAAATTTAGGCATAAATAGGCATAAATACTTGGGCGTTGGTGCAACTTCAAACAAACCTATTCCTCGCTAGGCATCCTTGGTGTCAAAATTCAGTGATAGATTACTGAAATCTTATTAGTACCTAAACTCAATGGATGACTCGATTCTGATATCAGGTGGTCGGTGATTGGATGTCACAGAGAGAGAAGGGTGTAAGGGACATCAAGATAAATTAGTTTAGGTATTTTTTACCTCCTAGATGGAGGTAGAGGGACTACTACGAAGGAAACACTAACATACGACAGATATGTTAGTGTTTCCTTCGTATGCTTTGAGCGTTATATTTTCCATTCGTAAGTAATCTCAAACAGGATTGATTAGACCAACACAGAAATAACGTTTCTCCACATAAATCGTAATTTTCACGATAGGTACACATGTTTATAAAAAGTATATTTTTGAAATGACACTTAGTTTATTTCCGGTTTTAATCTTGTTTTTTTAATATTATTCCTTTAAAATATTTTGAATTAGATGAAGTCCCGATTCCGTGGGAATATCGGGGTCAAATGTAGCTTTCTTTTGGTGAAAGAATTTTCGAAATCGGTCCATTCGTTTTTGAGTTTATTCATTACAAACATACAAACACACACACACACACACACAAATACAAATTCTTTCCTCTTTATAATATTAGTGTAGATAAAAAAAAATATCTGTATGGGTATTGCTATCCAAAGGGGCAATGCAACCAGCCCTTTGGGTACTTTGGCTAGGGACTCTTTTTTGGATTATTTATTTTAATTTATTTAGTGAATTAAGATGGTATACTTTTGTAATAAGATTTCCTCATAGACAAGATAAATGTGTGTAGATTAAATAACAATATTCCTATATTAAAACCTACAATAAAACTAAAACAAAACATTTTATCAACTCCAGTATATTAAAATTTATATAGTTAATATTTAACTTTTAAGAGTTCAAACAGCATACACAATGATTCATCTTATCCAAGAGCAAGCGTAAACAACTAAAAACAAAGATTTCAACGAACAACGCTTTAAAATCGAAATGTTTGAAACAAGAAATCTCAGGTGGTATGAAGATTAAAAAGATGAAATATCTGCCTTTTGGAGAGTTTGGCGGTTGAGACCACGGACTAAAAAAGAGAATATTTTGGATTAAATAAGTTTTATAATAATAAGCCTCTGAAGCAGTAGGTTTAGACCTAGGTTCCTAAATTTAAAATTATAGAAGTAGGGTAGAAGTATAGATAGCCTACCTACTTGTAGAAAATAAAATTAAAGAAGCTTTTACAAGTTAACTATTTTTATTAAGTCAAAATGAATCTAATTGACAATTTAATAAGGTTTTCTCTAGTGATAATATAAAAAGGTTTAAGCGTTGAGCAAAGTTAAGTTAATTTAAAAAATGTAGTTTAAGCAAATCTAAACTGAAAAATCTCAGGGTCGTTTTGGTACGTAAAGCCAAGTTGGTTCTTACACTGAGACTGGGACAAGAACTTAGCTTGGAAACTGGAGCTGGACGTCTGAGCCGCCTAGATGGTCAGTCACCCAATGGTGCGAGGCTCGCTGCTGATGATGAGGAGAATGCCGAACGGTGCAGAAGCAGACGCCGGTAGGGAGGCCGGTAGGTCATCATGTGTTCGTGGTTTTGGTCTGTCTATCCGTCTGTTTTTAGTATAGATAAACAAATCAACTGAGTTTAGCGCGCAATGTTAGTGAAGTACCTAAGTAGGTGCGGCTCGGCGACACTATACGGTTCAAACGTGAATTCGAATACGACATCTTCTGAAAGCCCTACGGAAGCGTTGAACTTTGTACCAACTAGTAAAAATATTATTCTTCGGACTCAAATCTTGTGTCCCTAAACACAAGATTTGAGTCCGAAGAATAATATTTTTATTAGAAAACAGGAAACCCCAGGTGTTGGGAAAATGAAATGTCGTTTTATTGGAAGTTAAAACCTTTCTAGAGAAATAAGATTTCAAATAGAAATACAATAAAGGACATTTTATGTATAACAGTTTTGGTCAACAAAATTGTTTTTGAAGAACACAGCTGTATATAAAAACGGTTTTTTTAAACATAGATGAGCGTTCGACCACTTTCTCATTAGACATTAAAGTGGTAATGGGGTCCAAGATGTAGCACGCTCAATTATTGATGGACCACGACAATAACAATGAGAATCCCATAATCATTGTAGAAAAAACATTATGAGTTTCTTATGTCTTCTTCTCATTGGAGGTTGCGTTCCGAAGACGCACTAAATTGTTCAAAGTTAGACAATTTGAAACTATCAAGTGAGATCTTAATGAATTAAGCTATTTTGACTTCGACTGTATGACTACCATTGGTGCTATGACTTAGCCCGGTGGAAGTTGACAAGTAGTTTTTTCCAATAGCACCACCCAATGGTCACGTGTGGACAAATAAAATCTTTATATCACGCCAACAAGTTTGCGGTTGCGCAAGCATCAATCGTGAGTGAGTTCGTAGCTTAGTGCTACGATTGCTACGAAAATGGCTACGAGTGCTAAGACTAAGCTACGAAACTCGTTTTTCTATGTAAAGAAATCAATATTGCTGGACATTCCATTCCCTCTAGCCCCAAACTAAACAACTAGGCTTGTACTATGGGTACTAGATACCATATATTTCAGAAATAAACAACACCTAGAACCAGAAACAAACATTAAAATTTATACCCTATGGAACTCCTAGGGTAAATCCTACTAATATTATAAACGCGAAAGTTTGCAAGTATGTATGCGTCTGTATGTGACTTTGTTACTCTTTCACGCAAAAACTACTGAACCGATTGCAATGAAACTTGGAATATAGATAGCTGTAGGTAGACCTACAATAACACATAGGCGACTTTTTCACCCGATTTTTCCCGCAGGATCAGAACTTACGCGGGTGAACCCGCGGGGCGCAGCTAGTATGTCGATAAGTCTCATCCACTCCCATGAGGTATAGTGACTGGGTCAAGTCACTGCCTTCGTTTAAACCAGCCATTATTATTGAAGTAGGTTAGTGTACCTAGCTAGGTACGACCTAATACCTAGCTAGGTACAATATTGACAGGTGTGGCAGAAATTAAATTAAGTGAAACCGTAAGTTAATTGCTTTTATTTTACTTACTTGTTGTCACACGCGACTTCACTATACATATTTAGTAGTGTCCTGCCGAAAGTCCGATTTCGGTATCGGGCAAGTTTCAGCCAAAAATCAAGTTTCGGCGGCAGTTTCGGTTTCGGCCAAAATCGGCCGAAACTTTTGCCGAAACCGAAACTGTTTTCGGAAGTTGTCGTGCACGAACTTCAACTTTAACTGATGCCACCGCCGGATTCGGTTTCGGTTTCGACCTAGTTTCGATCGGACTCTAATATTTTATAGTAAGGTCGTAATAATTTTACGACTTTTTGTTTCTGTCTGTCAACTCTGACAGCTCTTGTCACGGAAAAAGACAAAGCAACTTCTCACTTTTGGCATCTCGAGAGTCCGGGACCAAAAAAGAAAAAAAAAACTTCTCACTAGATTCTTCTTCTGTTTTCGCGATGTTGTATTGAAATTAAAGACTAGAAGAAAGGTCTATCCTGAAGAAGAGACCTGGAAAGGTCTCGAAACGTTGAGCGTTGTAACAATGCTAAAAATAATAAAAACCACGCGATTCAAACCGAAAAATGTCTTTAATTTCAACTTCTCACTACTCCGACCTTGCCTAAAAACCTAAAAAAAGATTTTTTTTTCTGTTTTCGCGATGTTATATTGAAATTAAAGACATTTTTCGGTTCGGGTTTTCGAGTCGATCCTACAAATGGGACCTGCAACGGTCTCGAAACGTTAAGCGTTGAAAAGAGTAATAATCACCACGTGATTAAAACCGAAAAATGTCTTTAATTCTAAAAAAAAACAAGTCCGAATTTATCAAAAGTTGCAAAACAAAAAAAAAACATCTAGACTTCCGGTTAACATAACACATGCTTTGTAGTTAGTAAAATACTGAGTATGTCTGTTACGTACTACTGCAAGCAAAAACTACTGAACCGATTGCGATAAAACTTGGTATGCAGATAGCTGGAGATCGGGGTAATACATAAGTTACTCTTTATCACGATATTCCTACGCGATCGGTACTTACGCGGGTGAAACCGCGGGTACCCCGCTAGTAAACTATATTTACTTACTTTGTCAACTAGATAATAAATCGAACAGACACACATCTCTTCTTCTGTTCTATATAAACCTATCTCATAAACTTCAAACCCAGTGACCGAAACTAAAGCGCGCCGACAAAATTAATTCAACCAAAAAATTAGACCAGTTAGTGAAGTGCACTCTGTGGCCATTTTGAACTAGAGTGCGTGCCAGATATGTCTGCGCGTGGTCAAAATCAGAACTACTCGCTGCCGCTATAAATATCGTTAAATAGTTAGACAGTGGCGCCTCCAGTCGAGCGCACTCTAACAAACAGAACAAATTTAATAAGCTGTAGAGGTAGGTCTAAACATTATTCTCGCGCAAAACACCTATCATTTTGAATTTAAAAAAGGTCTGGAATCCTCGGTCGTTAAAAAGTGCATAGTATCATAAAAGCAACGCGAAAACCGAAGAAAAATCTATTCGGCATTTCAGTTTTTAAAAAAATACCGACATCTCTTGAAGCTGGAAGAAAGGTAGAGGGTACCAATACTTGTAGTATTGAAAACATGCTTTTTATTCTTCAATATTCATCGCTCTCTGTTACATTCGAACCCGGTTTCTTTAGAATAAACCATACAGTTCACACGTTACACATTCTGCACAAACATCGTGCCCGTATGTACGAGTACAGTCACAACGAAAACTTGTATCAAATAACTAGAGAAGTGTAATGGGCACCAGGTAGCGACACTACAACTCGTTTGGTTGAGCAAACAAGTCGGCTACAGTCGTGTGCGGATGTGTTAACATTTACCTGCCTCCAACTTGGTATTCTGCAGCCAATGTTTGCTCAGCGTATTTACGAGCGCTTCTAGTTTAAAATATAAGTTGTAATTGTAGTGATTGTAGGTGTAGTGACTGTAGTCGTAGCGTGTCGTAGAGTAGATTAATTTAGAAATTGGGTTCGTTTCGCTACCTAAATTAACCTAAATTACTAATTGATTAAAATATGATGACAATGCTTACAACTATAGTTGGAATTCTCGGTTTTTTTTTCTCAGGGGATTCCATTTTCAAGCCTATTTGCTTTACTTATTTCTTACGGGTTTGATCCGATTAGGGCTATTTAGAAAGTTGTCAGTGTCAATTATTATAATACATATTTGCAAATTATTTGCTGATATAAAAACATTCAAGTCGAAACAATGCTGAAGTTTGTTTCCATGTTTTGCACAGGTTTTCATTTTCATAACTATTGTACAGTTTCACGTAAATTGATTAAGATACCCCCGAAATTACACAAATTACACGCATTGGTTAATCACGAGACGCAGCTAGTTTATAATAATTGTGAAAACTTCTGTCATCGATAGTATCGAATGGTTTAAGCATATGTCTAGGGATGTAGGGTAGATGTAGGCTATCGACTGTATTTTATGCAGCGACCTCGATATCGGCAGCCACCGCATAATGTGGTATAATCAAATAGGGTTTTCTGATAGCACTCAAGCGAAATTTTCATCCGTTGTAAGTAAACATTACTTACAACTTACTTTGATCAAAACAAACTGTTAATAAAAACGTAAAAAATATAAATTTTTTACCTACTTAAAAATTTTTTTTCAAAAATTTAAGTACGCGGCGGGACTCGAACTCGCGACTACTGGTATTGCGTTCGACTCCCGCCGGGTAATCAAATATTTGTTCGTGACTTCCTCGCAAGAAATACCATAGGTACTGATTAAAATCAAGAACAACAGTTACACAAATAGGCTACTTCTTGCCTTCTTGAGACCGCGGGTAATGCTAGACTTACATATAGCATTATATATCTTATTTGTCGTCGTTTTATTGATGAATATTATTGCTTTACGTTTAGTTCGATATCAACGGTTTGATGGTTACGATGTTTGTCTGGTATTCTTTGTTATCACTGCGCTGTTTTGTACGTATAGAGACTAAAAG
This sequence comes from Idaea biselata, assembly GCA_958496205.1. Taxonomy (NCBI): domain Eukaryota; kingdom Metazoa; phylum Arthropoda; class Insecta; order Lepidoptera; family Geometridae; genus Idaea; species Idaea biselata. The sequence goes on from OY292395.1 coordinate 2,682,633, forward strand.
ATACAAATATCTCCAAGCTTTTTGGAACGCTTTTGTTTTAGTTTACAGGTTTTTTTTAACGATTTCCTGCCTGCCTACGATGATTTTCAAAAACGTATCTGTCAGTCTAACTAAGGCCGCTCGTCTACCACCAACTAAACCAAGGTAGTTGTAGCTTATCTCATAAATATAAAGTTAATTTAACAAAAACTAGATAGGTAAACCTCTGTATTTCAGACACACAGACATCTAAACATTCGCATTTATAATATTACAGGGATTAGTGGTATCACTCTAGTAAAACGACATTCGGTACAAATGTCACTATTCTTCCCATCTGAGCGATGTTCCCAGATGCATCCCTATCGAGAACACTCGAAAGTAGGTATGATATATTAAATGCCCCAAGTAATATTAAAATGTTTGAACAAATTATCATCGACCTCCTCCATCATTTCCACATTAAAAACGTATTCATACGTAAACGAACCTTAATAAAGTGCGAAATACTGTCCCACGCTATCGCGAGCCACATCGAGCCTCGACTGTCATCGTGATGGCGGTATCGGCACGTAATTAGGGAAAATAAATTGCTTCCATCGGAATATCGATGTGAGGAGATATTTAACGAAGGCTTCTAACGATTCTTATTAATAGGGTGTTTGTATTTACCCTGAGGTTAAAGCTGAGTGCATTGGCTTTCATTTTAAGGTTTTCACTTATAAACGATTAGCAACGCCCTACGGTTTCACTTGCGTAAGTGCGTTGCGTCAATCTCGCGGAAATATCGCGATGATCAAAAGTAGCATTCTACTTTTGACCCCGTAATTCTTCTCTAAGGTTACCTACATCTACCTCTATACGTTTCGTCTTAATAGATAGACAATATGTATTGTTTACACGAAATAAAATAACAATAAGAAAAATATAAACAACTTAAATCTAAGTGGCACAATGGGCGGCCATATCGATCTCTTCCATGCATACAACCTTTGGATGGACATCATCCGGGTTCCTAAAACTGGATAAGAATCTTCGAACTTAAATTTTAAAACATAACATTACACTAGATTCGGACCGGGGTATATGAAGATAGGTAAGTCTATACGCTGCTAACACGATAGGGGGAATCCACAATAAAACGGACACTTTCGAAAATATTTTATGTTTTTTGGGTGTTGGCACCATTGACGACCATAGACAAGGGTCTACGGTCACAGGCCCACAGGTACATGGTCATCAATTGCACATAGGTCTATGGTCATCAAAAATCCATACTATAGTGGGGAACGTATTTTGAACCCAACTGTACAACATTGCTGCAGTTTCAATCACTAATTGCCTTTAAAATACGTAATCCAATTTATTGAATATTAGGTCAGGGTTGATACGTTGTTGATACCTATAGCCAATGCAAATGTCAAACCGGTTCAATACCTTTTAACCGACATTCGAAACGAGAGGTAGGTACTCTATTTCACATATAAAACTACAAGGACAAACCCTAAATTCTTTATGACCAAAAATCCAAATGAAGCTTTGAAGTCTTTTTTTTTAAGATTCGATTATTGAAAAACGTTTTCTAAATCGAATTTGAAATAATTCGTTTTTTTTTTCAAGTTAAAAAACATGCTTACAAACTAAAACCACCCTCCTTCGGCAGTCGGGTAAAAAAAAACAAGTTAGGTACCTACATTATCTTAGAAATCTTAACCTACTTATAACCAAAGCCGCTTGATATCTTAAATCACGCTCTTCTAGACAATCGATTGTTTGAAAACCTATCAATCGTACACAAAACCATCGATTGTTGACATTTGTAGGTCTACCTTCCCAACCTACAGGGTGTGGTCGAAAAACGTGAAGCAGGAAGATGTGGCGTAGCCCGCAACCTGTGGAATGGCACCGTCCGAACAACCTGTTACATTGGATCCCTCATCGTCATGCTGCTCTATACAAATCGTACTTACCCTTCGCATAACCCGCAACGAAAATGACGACGTCTTCATGTTTATTTTTGATAATTCCACTCACTTATTAAACAAGAAAACTTTTTATGTATACTTCAAAAAACTTTTAACTTTAATCACGACACTTAATAATTATAAACGTTTGAAAAACACCAATTTACATCAAGGACAGCAAGCGTTTTTAAGTTTTAAAGCGTTTACTTAAATACAAATTGAAAATTAATAACTGTTATTTAACTACTTAGTATTTAATTATAACACCGTCCGCTACTTTTAAATCGTACTGTATATTGTATTAAAAATATTAGTTTTTGTTAATTGTTGTGAAATGACTATTTATTTTGTAGGAGGTTTGTGGCGAGCGATGCTCGGGACGGTATTTTCGCGACTGATTACTACCCCGAAGCTGAAAGCTGAAACAGGGCGAAAAGGACATATAGACAACGCGAAACCTAAACGACGTATACGAGACAACTTAACAAAGAAAATCAACGTTATCTTCCATACAATAGAGGTTAAAATTGCTCGTAATGAAACTGAAAGTTTTGAAGGATCGCTATCTGCGTCCTGCTCTTGCTTCTGTCTGGTTGGATGGAAAGCAGAAACAGGATGAATTGAATTTATGCCCATACAACGAACGATTCGATTTATTCGCGCGACTTTATTCTTGCACATCGTACATCGATTGTTTTGTTAGCTCACTATCATAAAACATTTTATCGAAACAGCAATGGACTATAAACTGCATTTTTGATAGAATTTTTGTAATTTTCATAACGGTTGCGGTTTGTAATTTCAATATTGTTTTTGAGAGAGGCTTTGAAGCTACTTCACCGTGAAGCCGTGGAGATCATGAGATCTAAGATTACGGTAATGTATAGCTTCGTGGATCTAAGTCCTATAGAAGATGTAATGAATAGGTTTCCCTGTGACTGAGCAGAGCAGAAACGTAGATTGGAACAGTAATATGAGTAATCTCGTTATAACTTTTCCGACTACGTATTACTTTATTTGAGTTAAACAGTGTAGGTAAGATATTTGTCGAGGAGTTTGGTCTGTTTTCTTTCTTATTTATACTATAGATGAGCGTTTGATTATCTCACCTGATGGTAAGTGATGATACGGTCCAATATGTAGCACGCTCATCTAAAAGAAAGGAAGATGGCAGTGGAATAAGAAGCCTCCTACCAAAAAAAAGATGTTTGACCTACTGACTAAACTGGAAAAATTAGTAAGAAGGAACGAAATCTTAGGATTTGATTTTTGTATTATTTATTTACACAAATAATGTGCCTAAGTATTATTTATCGAATAAAAATGTTATATGAAAGGCAAAATAAACAAACACAATCACACAACTTTAAATTACATAATTAAATTATGTGCCTAAGTAGGTATATTCATTTCTACTACAGAACAGAATATCTGCTTGAGTATTGAAAATTGAAAAAAAAAAACCAGTCTATAGTTACTTCCCTTTAGTACTTCTAAAAAGCGTTTGACAGTTAAAGTGTTGTTGTTACAGGACTTTTAATTCTGTTTTCTACTTTTAGCTACCCTTAACAAATATTTAGAACATTACAAAAAGTTTTAACTTTCTTTTTCTTGTAGCCTTATTTACAAAGAAAAAAGTCGACCCTCAAGAAGTAACGAGCATTTTCAAATTACAATTGGAATATCTTAACGGGCTTCACTCGCAAAGTAGAATGGTAGACTCGGTATTGCCTTCAGCTTTCAATTTTAAAACACTATACATACATACATATTAGTTTCTCCGCAGGCGACATTAGCAAAGACCTTGCAGACAGGACGTGCCCATGGAGAAGGCTCTCTGGCGACCCTTGACCCAGCTTCTGACAAACGGTCTTATTGGCCGACATTTTCCATCAGACAGCCAGCCTTGCTCTGATATCTGATAATGGAATGCCGTCATAATTGTGAAATGACGAGGGATGGTTGGTTTGTAGTTTGTACTATGCACATAGCGCATTAATTAAGTACATCCTTCCTAGCTCGCACTGTGTAAATGGGCTATTTATTTAATTATTGTCACCCTGTAGCAGAGTCCCGTGGTTTTACTCGCGTAAGTCCCGATCCCGCGGGATTTTCTACAATCCCTTTGGACTTTCCAAATGCCATGTCTCTAGGCCCAGCGGTTCGGACTCTGCGTTGATGTATAGGTCAATCAGACATAGAAGTAAGTTAAAGAAGATTTTTTTAAACAAGGTAAATGAGGTTTCGACTACTATCCCACCTGATGGTAAGTGATAATATGCGCTCATCTAGAAGAAGGAAGATGGCAGTGCGACGAAATCCGACTCAATTTCCTCAGTGGCTGCACCGGTCTACGTATCGGGGGCCGGTGGGTTTGTTATTATCACTCACCGGCCTAAGTCTAGGCACCAAGAGCCACTAAGAAAGACGGGTCGGATTTTGTTCCACTGCACTGCAGTCTTCCTTCTTCTAGTAAACATAATTATGAAACATCAACATCATTTATGATGATTATGATGATGATTGACGATGTAGTAGACTACTGCATCACTTATATCGACGCTTTTACATAAAACATTTCCATGCAAAAGTTTAGTATCAAATGCAAAATTTGATTTCAGTTTCCGCACAGTAAAAGTTAAAGAAACTTTTAACCAAACTTTACTAGGTTTCCAGTAGTCCGGCAAACCCAACCCAACGTTAGCTTCAGTGTAGTTTTCTATAGTATTTCACCATTGTAATGTTGGGAGAACGGTGTTGTTAACTATGAAGTTTGTTTAGATACCTAAACCTTACCTTTTCTATTAGGTAGGTAATTGTCCAAACGAGCAAAACGAAATTTGCAACGTTTGGGATAGACCCGAGATCTAAGTTGCGATTAGACGTTTGCACAAGGTTTTTAAGTTTATTTGATTCTACGAAACGATAGTATAGCGTTTGACTACTATCTCACCTGATGGTAAGTGATAATATGTTCTAAGATGTGCCAAGCTCAACTAGAAGATAGGAAGAAGGCAGTGGGATAAAATTCTAACCGTCTTCCTAAATGAATACACCGGTCTACATTTCGGATCACGGACGAGTCCAAAGTCCTATCATTATTATACCAAAGATCTAAAAAATCGATTCAGTGGTTTAGGCGTAAAACGTAACAGACGGACAGAACTACTTTTGTAATATTAGTAGAGATAAAATTATTAGTTACGTAAATCTCCCCACAAAATGCCTGTAGTCAGCGTACTAGGGAGATTAAAATTAATATTATATTTTAGGCCGAGTTTTAAGTTATTTTATATGTTCTGAATGATGAAGCAGATTAATGTTTCTGAAATGACTTGCGTTTCCAAGTGTAAGGACTCTGGTAACGGCGACTTTTATTTATTAAGGTCGTTTAGGCGCGTTCCTTTTTATACAGCGTCATTTAAAATTAGACAGTGAATAAATATCTACCTACTAGCTACGTCCTGCGGTTTCACCCGCGTAAGGCTTAATCTTTCGGGAAAATCGGGATTAAAAGTATATACCCTAATAAACACCACGCGATTAAAACCTTATAATGTCTTTAATTTCAATATACCCTATTGTTATTCCAGATCTCAAGCTATCTTTATTCGAAGTTTCGTTGAAATCCGTTTAATAGTTTTTGAGTGGAAGAGTAACAAACATATTCACATAACTACTCCTAAACCTTCGCGTTTTTCATTCAACTGTAGGAAGCACTTTAAAAATTAAACCTTGTTTTTTTCCTTTCATTAAAATTACTTGGGAAAAAGAAGCGCTAAATTTTAAAAGTCAGCGATACACACTGATCGGGGTAGAGGGGGGTAGACGTAGTTTCTATCTCTACTCGCCGCTCACTACTCGAGGCCATAAGAGCTATTTTTTTGCTGGCAAAATCTACAAAGTCGACACAACACACTAATAACAACGTAATGCACTTACTTTTTACAAGTAAGACCGCAGGGCACAGCTAGTTTCTAAGTGCGTACAGTCGCATTTGTACTTATATTTGTCTTACATATTTCGGATATCCTGTTCGCGACATTTTGTTAAATATTCACTCGACAAGGGTGCTAGGGACACGGAAGCCTGCACGCACCTTCTCTTATTTCCCACGGGATACGTATAGGCAATAAAAAAGACTATTCGGTGTGAAAAATAGAAATAAAATAGGTATATTAAGATTGTAATAGAGGATACTTACATCGGAACGTTTCCGTCTGTGGTTTCCGCTGTCAATGCGCATTACGCAATGGAATTTAGAAACGTACCTACTTATTTTTAAACAGATAGAATTCTCCACTCGCGACCAAGACCATTGTAACATGGTTGAAACGTCGAGGTAAGAAAATAAATAATAACACGCGATAAGGACCCGGGAAAATGTAACTATGATAACAAATCGTGTGAATTTAAAAAGTTTTCTTTGAATTTAGAAATAATTCTAATAGATAAATAAGTGACTGCGTCTGTAGCGCGTCGGGCAAAGGCCCGACTGCAATGCTGAAGATTGCGGGTTCGATTCTCGCATCCGGAAACATCCTTAAAACTTACCCACAACCGAATCGTGAACTTCATGGCCATTGAATCACAAGATATTGATTGAATCACGCGATGAAGATGAATTATGTGAATTGAGAACCTCCTCCTTTTTTAAAGTCGGTAAAAAAAAAGATGGCAGTATTTTCCGTTTGCATGTACCCAATTCCGATGCTGCCGGAAAATCTTGAAAATGCGACAAAATCTTGGAATTCGTGCCTATTTCCGGTATGTAGGGTGACATCCGGGCCCCATTCTTCGCCTCTACAAAGCTATTTTGCAATTCTAAAAAATATTTGTTAACTATCTAGCTATGAGATACAGCTTGGTGGCAGACAGACGGACCGGACAGTGGAGTCTTAGTAAAAGGGCCTCGTTTTTACCCTATGGGTACGGAACCCTAAAAAGAAAAATAATACTAGAAATGTTTTATAAGGAGAAATGCACTAACCACTGCACACTCGGCGGGCAAGCAAGCACAGGTTCGAATCCCGTCACGTGAGAATTGTTGACGATGCATAATAATATCTCTTTGTAAAATATGAATAGTAGGTAAGCTGATCTGGGTCTTTTATATGTATCATATATGTATTTACAAAAAAAAAGTTGATTAAGTAGTGTATCCGTTATCTAGTACACATAGTACAAGCCTAGTGCTTAGTTTGGGGCTAGATTGCGCTGTATGTAACGTCGTGCAATATTTAATAAGCCTTGAGTTATATATGCGTGCAAATGGCCTCACTACGCGAGATGCCGAAGATCTTGCGAAGTGGAGACGTGAAGTATTAAAGCGGACCCCGGGCTCTCGAGAGAGATGCAACCGGGAACAACGCTCGGAGGATAATGAATACCTTGGACCAATAAAAACATAAGAAAAATAACCTGAAAAACTACTTGAAAAGACAACTTAAAGAAGTAATTATTCATCGTAATTTTGTCTCGACAAACAAATCAAAGTTGAAAGGCAAATAGGCTTTGATCTCAAAAATCTAATTAAGTTGAAGTCTGTGTTCTAACCGAGTTGTGTCTCAGTGGGTTTACGTTGCTGTTTCGTAATTATAAGTGTGCTAGCTTTGCCCTGCTGTTTCGCCCGCCTGAAGTCAAATTTACTGACTCCAATAGTAGACATCTTCAGGTGTTCTTCGTCGAAATTCACAGAAGCGGTCTATAGGTTGATTGATATTAAAAAATAAATAAAATGAAAATAGGCATACATAGGATAATACTTAAAATATTTTGTGTTATAGCAACGTCATGTAAGCGTGTCCCAATAAATAAATAAATGAAAAAAACATAACAATGTTTTTTTTATCGCTCAGTAGTGTACTATTCCATAGACTCATATTGAGTGGCTTCGTGCCCAAATGACACTACCTGATAATCCAGCAAGCAGGTGTCGGACTAATAAAGCTGTTCACGACTCGCACCCCAGAGAGCTAGATACGTACCATAGGTACCTACGTAGGTACGTAGGTGTATTGTTAACAGTTTATAACTGGCTCCTGATTACGTAACTCTGTTGCTAACAAATCTCGATTAAAACAATTGAAATTGTTGATTTTTACGTTTACGGATAGGTATACAATTTGACAATTAACAGTCAGTCAGTACACGATCTGTTTATAACTGGCTCCTAATTACGTAACTCTGCTGCTAACAAATCTCGATTAAAACAATAGAAATTGTTGGTTTTTACGTTTACAGATATACAATTTGTTAACAGTCGCTAGTTTTAATTGCAATGGCAATATGTTAGCGACTGAATGACGTGAAAAGACGTGTAATCAACAATTTTAATTGTTTTAATCGAGATTTGTTAGCGACATAGTTTCATAATCAGGCCTCCGCCCTGATCTCTGAAGGCCTTCACGCATCCTTCACGGCATTGGACGGTACAACAGTACCCCTACCATCAGTTGATACGTAAATACGTGTTAACAGTTCGACCTTGTGCACAGCGCTCCCGCTCCCCCTGTTCCCGACCGCAACGTTCGCGAATTGTCGGCAGCGCGGCCGCGCGACCCTATATTTGGCGTTGAGGACATGCCCAAACTGTTGACGTTACAGTGTACATATTTACGTAGCAACTCACGGCAGGGGTACAGCTCCGAACAGTTACCTTATGAGCTAGATAGAGATTAGGTCAGTGGGGTCATAAGCATGATAGATTGATTACGTTTGGCGGCGAGGGTAGACCTTCTATACTTCTATGTAATTGTAGGTACTGTTTACAATATCGCAAATTGCTTAGCAGTTCATGGAAAAGTACCATAGTCCATTAGAATATTTTACCTAGGAACTCGCGTCCATAGAGACTTCTTTTAATTAAATGGGCTCATCGTTCTATAAACAGTGTTTTATTGCCAATCCTTACTAATATTCTAATGCGATAGTTAGGTACTATGTCTATCTGTCGGTCCATCTTACGTTTTCACGCCTAAACCGCGAAACCGATTTATTTGAATTTTCGCATAGAGATAGATAGGACCTTGGAGAAGAATATATAGGCTAGTTGTTATTCCGATATTGCCGCGAGATCGGGACTTACGCCTGTGAAACTGCGTGGCGATGCCGATGGTTCATAGAATAAAATATTGCATAAATAAATAAATATTGAACAACGGTACACACAGCGCAATCTTACCCCAAACTAAACACTAGGCTTGTACTGTGGGTACTAGACAACGAATTTACTACATAATATTGTAGTTTTTTTGTAAATAAATTACCTACATAATATGATTCGAGAAGCCACCGACACACACAACATAAACAAAATTGGCTGATAGCTCAGGCAAATCGACCGGTTGAAACTATAGCTTTCAATAGTTTTTTTTTTAATTTCGGTCTGAGACCGATATGGCCAATTTGGAATTGAATTGATCGATGAGCAGATTACCTACCTATTTTATAGGTATACCTACCCTACACCCACTCGATGGATAGAACGACGTAAGAAGAGACCCGCAAAAACAGTGTTGAGCGGAGGCTGGTGGCTTTATTCAATGCTACAGTGATATCAAAATAAGTTTTTTAAACACACCCTGTAAAATAATTTGTTAACACTACAACGTAGCAATTATTTGAGAGCAAAATTAACATCTAAGTACCTTTTGTAGACAGTCCATTTACTAATCTATATCTATAAAATGGTTTGTCCTACCTAACTGATTGTTGGAACAACGCACAACCTAAACCTCTTATAGTCGAGAGTCCCACCCCTAACTCCTTCTGGACCAAATTTTTACCCTTATTTGTTAGATCAAATCTTAATAGCAACCCTTCAGAAAAACCTAACATTTTCAAATAAGATCAAAAGCGAGGAAACCACTCGGCCCACCGACTTGTACCGGCTATTTGAAACCACTTTGCACTTCCCTCCCATCAACCTTTTCGCCTTTTATTTCTGAACCAAATGCACGTTGTGTTGTGCCTACGTTGGGTAAGATTCTACCTGTACTTATTGAATTTTGATGTAAAGTTTTTTTTCCGACCTTCCCAGACTTGTTCCAGTTTCGATACGAATCAAAGCGAATCTATAAGGAAAACAGGTAGGTATGTTAACAATTGTTTTTCCATCCCATCTATTCGAAAAGTGTCGTTTTGGTCCTCTATAAGTGCGACCGAAGTAGCTCTTTTCTGTTAAGAGATAAACAGCCGGGAGCAAAGTAAAACAGGCGGGAGCAAAATAAAATAGGCGGGAGCAAAATAAAATAGGCGGGAGCAAAGTAAATTTGAATTTGGAACATTATGACAACAACAACAACATTATCATTCATAGAAATCAAACGTAAATTATATGAATTACTGGCTGATATGTGTTGAGTCACCGTAACACAAGCTTAGTCGCTTACCACGGGGCTAGATGGCGCTGTGTGTTGTTCACAGAATTTATTTATTTTATTAGTTTCATTAGTGTCATTAGTTTTATTAGTTTCATTTGCTTCATTAGTTTCATTTGCTTCATTAGTTTCATTAGTGTCATTAGTTTCATTTGTTTCATTAGTTTCATGTGTTTCATTAGTTTCATGAGTTTCATTAGTTTCATTATTTTCGTCAGTTTCGTTAGTTTCGTTAGTTTCATTAGTTTCATTAGTTTCATTAGTTTCATTAGTTTCATGAGTTTCGTTAGTTTCGTTTGTTTCGTTAGTTTCGTGAGTTTCATTAGTATCATTAGTTTCATGAGTTTCGTTAGTTTCATTAGTTTCGTTTGTTTCGTTTGTTTTGTTAGTTTCGTTAGTTTCGTGAGTTTCATTTGTTTCATTAGTTTCATTATTTTCGTCAGTTTCGTTAGTTTCGTTTGTTTCGTTAGTTTCATTAGTTCCATTCGTTTCATTAGTTTCATGAGTTTCGTTAATTTCGTTTGTTTCGTTAGTTTCGTGAGTTTCATTAGTATCATTAGTATCATTAGTTTCATTAGTTTCATTAGTTTCATGAGTTTCGTTTGTTTCGTTAGTTTCGTGAGTTTCATTAGTATCATTAGTTTCATGAGTTTCGTTAGTTTCATTAGTTTTGTTAGTTTCGATTGTTTCGTTAGTTTCGTGAGTTTCATTAGTTTCGTTAGTTTTGTTAGTTTCGATAGTTTCGTTAGTTTTGTTAGTTTCATTAGTTTTAGGTATATTTACGAATTACGTAACACCATATCTTATTTATTTTCTCATAGAAAGGGGATGAAAAGTAGAGTATATGACTCGAGAGCAAATTATTTTTGCCTCGGGCGATGTATACTTTGAATCCCTCGCTGCCTCAGAATTCTACGTTAGAATCCCTCGCTACGCTCGGGATTCTACTCTAGAATTCCTCGCTTTGCTCGTGATTCAAAGTAACGCCCTCGCCGTAAAAATACTATTTTGCTTCCTTGTTATACAATCTACTATTTCATCCCATCTATTCGAAAAGAGCTAGTCTAATCCCTGTAAACAGGGCAAGAAGTAGCGCTTTGCTGGCGATGTTCCTAGTAGGTACTTTCATATCGTTTTTCCTCCCTGCTAGCAGGGCGATAATGAGATAATGAGATTTGAATTTGGAATGTGAATATTTTTAAAAAGTTTCAATTAACAAAGAGTTCCTATCACCGTACTGCGTGTCTGATAGGTAAGTGATGGGTAATAGACCGAGCAGGTTAAGCAACACATGTGTCTGATAGGTGAGCGATGGGTGTTCGACCGTACAGGTAGAATATTGGTAAAATGGAGGGTTTTGGTAGAAAATGGTAGGTTTTGGTAAGAAATGGTAACGTTGCTTGGTAGAAATTGGTAGGTTTGGTGAAAAATGGTAGGTATTGGTAGAAAATGGTAGTTTCTGGTAGAAATGCTAGTTTTTGGTAGAAAATAGTAGGATGTAGTAGAAAATGGTAGGTATTAATGGAAAATGGTAGGTTTGGTAGAAAATGGTAGGTTTGGTGGAAAATGGTAGTTTTTGGTAGAATCGGCAGTTTTTGGTAGATAATAGTAGGATGTAGTAAAAAATGGTAGTTATTGATGGAAAATGGTAGTTATTGATGGAAAATGGTAGGTTTGGTAGAAAATGGTAGTTTGGTAGAAGAAGGCAGGTTTTAATAGAAACTGGTAGTTACTGTCAGACGCGAACAATTTTCAAAGTATATAAACTTTTCCAATTTCTCATTTTCTTATAGAGGGCACAGTAGAGGGTGATAAAAAGTAGAATGTTCACCTCGGGAGCAAACACTATTTTTCGCTTAAGTGAGGTATTTTGAATCCCTCGATTCGCTCAGGATTCTACTTAAGAATCCCTCGCTCCTCTCTGGATTCAAAAAACACTCTCGCCTTATATAGTATTTTCTCCATTGGTATACAATCTACTATTCCAGTCTAATTGTTACATTGAGTAGTCAAGTAGTAATTATTACATGAGGAGCAAGACGGCGGAACAAGACATCGCGAGGCATGCGTCGCGAATAACTATAAACTACATGCATGTATGCCAAATCTCAGCCATTAAATCCGTTCCTTTCATCCATTTTTGAGTGATTGACAAACAAACATCGAAACAAACGAACATCAAAACTTTCGCATTCATAACACTAGTAGGAATAAGCCTAGATATCGCACCAAAACCTAGCTTACCTAGTTATACTTTTATAACATGCAAATAGCAAATAGCTTCCCGTACTTCAGTCCTCGTCCGCAAGGTCAACACACATCTGTATTCTGCAGCAGCCAAGTGAACGTGACTTCGCTCTAATTCACTTCTGTCGGCGAAACTTGGCGAATCCGCGGCGGAAGGTGGCGTTGGAGTAAGGGAAAACAACACATGTTTAAAAAAACATTTGACAGTTATTGGATAAGTGTAGTTTTTCCATAGACTTGGGTCTTAACGTCTTTTTACCCGACTGCCAAGGATGGGGATATGTTATTTGTTACCAAGGATATGTTACCAAGGATATGTTATTTTGCGGATTGGTGTTGAGCCTTTCGAATTTAGCATTCTGTTGCCTATGTTCCCTATATATTTCTTGACGGGCTCTGTTGTGCGTCGGGCGCATATCCAAAAAACATAACAATTGCCTGCAGCCGGGTAAAAAGGTTGCGGGTTTGGTTCCAACCGGGAACAAGTATTAATGCTGGACATCAATTGTTATTTTTCGGTTCTGGGTGTTTTCTAAACTTAAAAATACAGCTTTTTGAAAAAATACCTTCAAAATCTTTAGTACCCGGCGGGACTCGAACCCGCGACTACTGGTATTCCGTTCTAATGCGATAACCGCTAAGCCAAGGGTAATCTTCTCACAGCCCAAAATAACAAAGCACCTCCTCGCGTTCGAGTCTCACCGGGTACCTACCTACTAAGGTTTTTGTAACTTTTTTTTTCAAAAAGCAGTAGGTAATATAAGTGTAAGTATTTCCTAACGCTAACGAAATTTCTTAGCGTTCAGGTTAAAAAAAACACAACCGTTTTTGCAAACTGAACTAAAATCCTTTTAAATAATGTCGAAAACACTTTGTTAGCGTCGTAAACCACGCTCGAAGCCGATTCTACGGCGTCGAGTATCAACGGCGACAAACGACAGCCCTTGGACTGTCCTTCCGGGAAGGTCAGATCGTCGACGGTTGTTTACTGAATTCTTTGAGTTGTTTATTTATTTATCTACCAGAAAAATAGAGATATTACGACAATTTGTCATACAAAAGTTTGTTCTACACTAGCTAAGCCCCGGTTTTACCCGCGTATATCCGTGAAATAAAAAACCCGCGTGTGTTGAAAAGATTTCGCAGGCCTTTTTCCGTACGTAGCCTCATTGGTCAATTGTACGTGATTTTAACTGACCTTACAATATGCCGCCGCCGAGCTGCCTCGTGTTACTTGGGCACGAGATAGCTCTACTTTATAGAGAACCGAACCCACTAGCGTTTGGGAACACGATTTGTCTATAACTGATCCTGGATGGTTACTCCAGGTAGTGACGGTACAGCGGACCCCTCCTGGATGCCTAAGGGTTGGCTGTCATTGGGAACTCTATAACATGTAAGTACTGTTAGATCAGTTGTTTCAGGGGTCGCACGTGATTTTAAGACGTATATTTCTTCTCGATGTTTTCTTCACCGTTAGAACAATCAGTTACTCCCGGTCTCCAGCTATCAGAAGGCTATAGGTAGACACAACAGTTCCATCGAAATCAGCTTTTGAATAAAGAAGCAACAGGCATACACACAAAACATGCACCTATTGCCATCCTATTGCATAGATTTTTTTGCGATTTGTTTTGAAACTAGTTACTACTAGTCAATGTATGTATGTAACCATTAGGGGATATTACATTTCATCAACATTGCTAACTAATCTGAATATCAAAATAAAAAGAAGTAATATAGACTTATTACTCTTATTATTTTAATTGTGTTTTTTTTCGGTTCTCTTCATTGATCTGTTCGCGAGCTGTAAAGACATAGACAAACACGATATTTTACTGGAAAATTCCTGTTTTATCGTTTACTGATTATGTCCCGCTCGGGGCTTATTTTCTTCGATACGTCTATTTTTTACCTACCTATAAAATGAAATTACATTTTTTTCGCAACGACGTTTAAATTAATGTAGAATAGACAACACCTTTACCTACTTTTCACTGAAATGAAACTATACAAGTACGCTGAAATTGCTATACCATACATTAGGTCTTTGTGCCGATTTGATTTGCGCCATGTTGCGCTGATAAAAAAAATATTGAAAGTGATGGTGACCGTCCGTGGAACTAATAGTTCCGGAGACGGTCACCATCATTTTCAATAGAAAACGCGCGATAACAGCGCAACATGGCGCAGATCAAATAGGCACAAAATTCAGGGTGCTATGTCTTGTCCAGTTGTGTTATAATGCAGGTTAGTGCCCAAAAGTCACACGAAAAGTATAGTTTGATAGAAAACACAGGTTGAAAACATACTTAGAATGCCGTTTTTATTGATTAAACTCTTGATGAACTAATGTAGTAAATAAGTACCACTATCCTCTATTCCACAAATGTTAAATATCTCTGTTCATCTCCCGTCCGTAGATTGAAGATGAGTTTATAGGAGGCGACGTTGTTGGTACAATAACATACAATCTCATTCGAGGCTCATCTCTCATTTACACGATGACACATTTTCTTTCTGTTTTTGACGCTTTATTTTTTAAGTGGACTAGTAACAACTGTATTACAAATATTATATTTTTTAATGCAGAAGTAGGTTTTTTAAATATATACATTTTACCCATAACATATTTTTATGTCTACTACATACTAGACTAGTGGATTAATTTTATTTACCAGGTGGTACCGACTTGTAGGTGTACTTTTATGATTATGGATATAAAGTCATAGTCATTTACTGATTCACACAAAATACATAATAATATTATACATATATTATAGGTGATCAAACGAACTTACCAAGTGAAGTTCGATCATTATAATATGAATTGGTTAATTCGAAGATATATTATGTTTACTTAGTAGTCCCCTTGACATACAGGCAATGACGTACGTATTTTTAGAGAAAATTTAAAAAGTAACAGTTTTACTTCTACCTATCCTCACTCCTGCCGCTCTTACCTCATTCTGTTTAGAGTTTGAAGCAAAACTTCAAGAAGATATTAACTGGGTTTTTGTATAATTAACAACCGTTATAAGGGTGAGGCGGGTGGTTATATATCTTCGAATTAACCAATTCATATTATAATGATCGAACTTCACTTGGTAAGTTCGTTTGATCACCTATAATATAGCATTGGTTAATTCTCGATATATTATGTTTACTTAGTAGATATTGAGAGTGAAAATAAGTTTTGCTTTCCATGTAGGTCTTAGACATTTAAAATGAAATAATCTAAGTTGAGTATCGAACATAGATATTTATTTCCCGTCTCTAGTCATCTAATATACTAACCCTTACTTGACCATTGGTGAGTAAGAATTTGAAGGTAAAGACCGTGAGTTTAAGATTTAAGGAAATGAATCTCTAAGATAATAATCAAGAATCATTAATGTTAACAAAATAATGTTAATCTACTCTTTAGACGTCGCGTCGGCACAGAGCCGGTATTAGCAGTCCCGCGTTCCGGGATTGGCGTTTTGATTATTTCGTTAATTATGGTGAAACGTGCACAATACTTATCTTAAAAAGAAAAATTAAAGTTTTTACTTAGCAGTGCACTGGGCTAGATGACTGTTTGATAGGTTAATTTTATTCAAATTTGTTCCAAAGGTAATTTTGAATTTTGAACAATTTATAGTTGTGTATTTACATCGTTATTGTGACATGCGTGCCTTACATCATGGTACAAAGATGTCGCATTATGTATGGAGCAGTTCGTGACTCAAGTATAGGTCTTTTTCGGTTTTCCAAATGTGTTGATTTCTACTTGATTAGTTAGTATTTGTGAAGTATCGCCAGATAGTTAAACATTCTGTATCAGGGTTAATTTTCTTTGATTCAGAATTTCGACAAATTGTTTTTATTCTTGATATAAAAATCGATTATCCGGCTAATACTGCTGGTCCTGCACCGTTGCCTAATGCGCCTATTTAAATGGCATGTGTGAATTGTTTACCACTAATTCCATTTACGTATATTATACAGTAGGTACCGTGGTTTTAATATTGAATCAAATGTTAACGTTATTTATGACTTTGGCAAGATATTTTTAACTGTATAGTAAAAATAGCCAAAAGCTACAGGTAACAAAACTGTGAAATTCCTTAATAAAACATAAATGAATGGAACCACTTGAGTATGTTTACCTGTTGTGGTATAAAGCCATCCCTGAGTGTAGGGTGGCTTGGTAGGAGTATACGGAGGAAACCAATTGAATTGTTCGTGTAATGTACAACGCCATATTTTAGGCGATTTGTCGATGATAGCTAAGCTTGAATCAGATCGGATTGGTAAAGATAAATTTAATTTACTGTTTCTATATGAGATGTGTTTGCACCGGGATTCGATGATTATTTTACTCCCAGGGTTTACTAGCACGGTATATAATATATGTAAATGTTTTTTCCTTCTATTGCAGAAAATTGTCTACGATTCAGGGCTAGCACTGAAAGGCGCCGGTGGCACTTAGGATACTAGGTACAATCTTGTGAGGGCAATTGAAATTGAGATTGTTGCAATTGAATCTTAAAGCACTAATTTCTAATTTTCCGTCTAATCTTAAGCATTTCCACTGGTTAAGAGTTTGGTTAGCGTTCTGTGCCTAATTCTCGTATGTGAATTTTTACCTAATAATAAATATCCAGTGCGAATAAATTGAGCGTATAACAATTTTCAGGAAATATAAACTCTGTCACAATCTTATTGTGCAAAATGGAGTTGAAATTTCGTTTCAGCTATTATAAGATATTATTTTGTTACAATATGGTTAAAATAGTTATATTTGGAATATTTAAGGGCTTGTTCGAAATGAGGCCATATTCGACAATGAGTTGTTAAAGGTTTTCTAATTACAAAGGTATGATCGGTATTCAGCTAAAGCTGCCACTTTATTATATTCATATAATTATTATATAATCTGTGAATCGCAGACTAAGTGAGCTACTGTCATAGGCAGTATGACGTAACTGATTTTTACCTATATTGAAACGGTGTTATTATATACAGATATATATTTTATTAATAAAAAAATTAGGGCATGCCATGTTGCGGAACAATTGCCAAGTCAAACGGTAGGGTCGTCAGGAGACGAAGTATTTTCCCTGTACTTCCCGCTCCCCCCCCCTTGTTTTGACGGGCGCGTAAATGTTTTTCTGTGGTTGCAGCGTGCAGATTGAGTGCCCGTCGTAATATCCTAAGTTTTACTTTAACTAAATACTGGGTGAGGTTGGCCATCCAGAGATGTCTCCAGTCTCCTATAGAGGATGCCGCGTGGGAACGACCTTGATAAAACTATAATTGTGTTTTGTTTAGTATTTAGTTATTTTATTTTTGTTAGTTATAGTTATCTATAATGATATGTATTTTGTTTTTAAGATAAAAAGATTTTTCTTTGTCTTATGACATTTTTCGTCTATGGCGGAACTCTAGTATTATATGTTATCCAAAAACTATTTTGTCCTTTTCGGTGTCAAGTGAGGATGTCTTCAGCCTTCAAGTACACCAAAGTCAATCACAGCAATTGTTCGTCTAAGCGTGTAGAACAAAGCAGAAGCCCCTTTCAATTTGATCGACCTCACCAGGGCACATGATGTATTGGCGTAGGTCGGTTAATAAACAACAACTAAGTTACTCATAACTTTCGATTCTAAAGTCAGATTAAAGTGAGTTTTCCTTCTGCAGATGCAATTGGCTAGGCTAGTTCTTCCTTATAGCAGCCGAGTCGGGTCTGCGCAAGGTTCCGTTATTGGCATTTAAAAATGATCGAGTTTGTTTTTTGGATTATATAATCATATAACCTACCTGAAACACCATAAGCAACACGCTGTTTACTGTATGTAAACATTGTTATAATTTTATTGTGGGCGTGATTACAATAAACAAATAAAAGCCATATATGTATATATATATATTGTGTAGGGTTCGTTCAACAAAAAAAAACACGTCCCAATTTACCAATAAGTTGGTATACCTGTGAAAACATTCTACTGGGATAAAGTATTTAAGTGTTGGACCAGTTATTCATGTCAAAACACGTAAAAAAAATACTTTTGAGATAACTTACAGTTACTTGTATATAAGTGGTTTATGGTAAACTATTGTAAGGGTAATTGTATTTAGATAGAAATAACATTACTTAGGAAAGAAGAGTTACCTTACGTATGTGTGACTCGCAGTCATAGGTACATAACAATATTTACAGGTACATATACTCAAAAACAAATGTGGCGTAGTAGCTACCTCTTCACCACTAGGAACTAAGTCAACATCGGAGTTGGTTTTGGGCGTTGCTTCGCCTATAGCAAGCGTGTTGGATGTCATTGTTTTTTACCATGTACAATATTTTTTCCGATCTGGCTGTCGCAATAATGTACTAGTTTGCCATTCCGAGGATATTTGTGATATTATTGTGTATCTAGGTAAAATTACCTAGATTGTAACTAGCAGTCTATTTATGCATGACTCCTATTCAAGCGTAACAAATATAAAAAAAAAAATTTAAGAATGAATTTTTATTAGGTACCCCAAGGTACCACGCGTGTAGGTATGAATACCCAAAAGTTAACTCGCAGTTAACTTCTGTATGAGTGACTCGCAGTCAAACATAACAAATATTTAGGAATAAATCACTTATAAGGTGCCGAAAGGTACCGTGTGTAGGTGTAAAACACCTGGAAGATAACTCGCAGTTAACTTCCGTATGAGTGACTTGCAGTCAAACATACCCATGATGTACATGTACAATTAGGAATAAGTTCCTTATTCGGTGCCAAAAGGTACCGTTTGTGGGTGTAAGACACCTGGAAGATAACCCGCAGTTAACTTCCGTATGAGTGACCCGCAGTCAAACATACCGATGATGTACATGTACAATTAGGAATAAATTCCTTATTCGGTGCCGAAAGGTACCGTTTGTGGGTGTAAAACACCTGGAAGATAGCCCGCAGTTAACTTCCGTATGAGTGACCCGCAGTCAAACATACCGATGATGTACATGTACAATTAGAAATAAATTCCTTATTCGGTGCCGAAAGGTACCGTTTGTGGGTGTAAAACACCTGGAAGATAACCCGCAGATAACTTCCGTATGAGTGACCCGCAGTCAAACATACCGATGATGTACATGTACAATTAGGAATAAAATCCTTATTCGGTGCCGAAAGGTACCGTTTGTGGGTGTAAAACACCTGGAAGATAACCCGCAGTTAACTTCCGTATGAGTGACCCGCAGTCAAACATACCGATGATGTACATGTACAATTAGGAATAAATTCCTTATTCAGTGCCGAAAGGTACCGTTTGTGGGTGTAAAACACCTGGAAGATAACCCGCAGTTAACTTCCGTATGAGTAACCCGCAGTCAAACATACTGATTATGTACATGTACAATTAGGAATAAATTCCTTATTCGGTGGCGAAAGGTACCATGTGTGTAGGTATAAAATACCTATAAGATAAGTCGCAGTTAACTTCTGTAAGTGTGACTAGCAGTCAAAACTCAAAAACTCAAAATTATTTATTCATTTAGAACGTATATTAAACACACATACGTACGTTTTGAAACGTCGAGATTTTATTTTACCGAGGTTTCGGAACGCACCCTCCGATGAGAAGAAACCACAAGAAACTCATGGGGTTTTTTTTTTCAATTATTTTTTTTTATCATGTTTTATATTACAATCGTCATAATACAGATATTTGTAATTTGAACAGGAGCAGTTACCAATCATGTCCATGGATTCTTTTCATCAAAATATTTAGACGTGCTATACGTGCGTGTACGCCTTATTACACAATTTAAGCTTAATATATTTTTTAAATCTTGTAATGGACATGTCACATACGTCTTCTGGTAGTTTATTACAATAAAGTACACTAGTACTACAGAACGACTTACTTATTTTCTGGAGCCTACTATAGGGCACAGTCAGATCATCTTTATGTCTCAAATTAACCTGACGGACATCACTGTATTTGTGAAATTTACTTGATTTATTCTTATGTACGTATAGCAGATTTTCATATAATATGTATTGAGAGTACACAGTTAAAATGTTTATCTCTTTAAACTTTTCTTCAAGCGATTCCCTGGGGCCCATTTTGTAGATAGCTCGCACCGCTCTCTTTTGCAAAACAAAAATGGTTTCTATGTCAGCAGCACACCCCCACAGCAGGATACCATATGACATGATGCTGTGAAAGTAACTGAAGTAGACTAGGCGGGCCGTCTCAACATCTGTGTATTCCCGGATTTTCTTAACTGCATAAGCGGAAATAAGCCTTTTGGACAGAGCTTCCACGTGTGGGCCCCATTGAAGCTTAGCGTCTAAAGTTATACCCAGAAAGACAGCTTTATCGACTATTTCGATCTCCTCATTATCAATTTTAACAGTGGTTTTAACTTGTTTTACATTTGGTAGTGTAAATCGAATACATTTAGTTTTAGATCCATTTAGTAGCATATTATTAACATTAAACCAATATACTAATCTAGAGAGAGCATTGTTCACGTCGTCAATATTAGGTTGTCGTCTTTTTACTTTAAATACCAATGAGGTATCATCTGCAAACAATACTATCCCATGATTTTCCTTTACGAGGAAAGGTAAGTCGTTAATATATACCAGAAATAAAAAAGGTCCCAATATGGATCCTTGAGGAACTCCTAAAGTTACAGGTGATCCAGGGGAACGTTTACCGTTAATGTCGACACACTGAATCCTATCACTCAGGTAAGAAGAAAGAAGATCCAATGCGCTGTCCCCGATACCGTAGTGTCGTAGCTTCATGATCAAAGTATCATGTCGAACACAATCGAACGCTTTGGAGAGGTCACAGAATACGCCATATGCATCATGCGACTCCTCCCAAGCATCAAATATGTTTTCAATTAATGCAATGCCCGCATCAGTAGTCGAGCGACCCTTACTAAAACCGAACTGTTTATTGTGTAAAATATTGTTGTCATCAAAATGCTTTAGTAGCTGGTTCAATATAATTTTTTCAAAAATTTTGCTTAATGTAGGTAGTACTGATATGGGTCTAAAATTAGAGGGGTCCGATGTACTACCGGATTTAAATAATGGAATAACTTTACTAAATTTCATTTGATCAGGAAACACGCCACAATCTATGCACCTATTGAATATAATAACAAGCTCAGGTACAATAACTTCTATCAAGGATTTAACAATAGGAACAGAAATCCCCCATAAGTCTTTAGTTTTCTTTACATTGATTTGTTTAAGAATTACTATAATATCATGTTTTTTAACATATTTGAATTGAAAAGCTTTACTACATTCAGGTACATTTGCTTCTAAAAGAGATTTAGCAATGGGGGTAGATGAGTTTAGGGCTTTTGTCAGAGTAGTAGGCACATTAGTGAAAAAATTCTCAAACTCATTCGCAACATCTTGGTCAGTGTTTGTCATCCTTCCGCCAATGTCCAACTTAAAATCAATATTTTTGTTTAAGACTTTACCAGTTTCAGCATTTATTATTTTCCAAGTGGCTTTAATTTTATCATTACTATCCTTTATTGTAGATTTAATGTGTAAGGACTTCGCTAGTATACAAACTCTTTTAAATATCTTTGAGTAATTTTTAACGTAAGCCCTAAACTCTTCTGATGTATGAAACTGTCTCTCTGCATACAACTGGTAAAGTTTTCGTCTGCTTCTATGAATGCCGACCGTGGCCCAGTCACTGAACTCACGCTTGCCTGATACCACCATTGATCTGGACGTGAAAATAGATTGAAATTGTTCGTTAAGAACCGAAAAAAAGTTGTTGTATAATATGTTTGCATCCACATCACATGGTAGAAATGGCATGATGTTAGCCAAATTCAATTTAAGTTTCTCTAGTCGAACGGCAGTTACTGGTACATATTATGTTATTTTTCTTTTGGGTATTGGTTTTTTTACTATTACAAAATTGACTAACTGGCCACTATGATCTGATTGTAATTTGTTTATAACAGATTTGCTAGTAGCAGTAACATCTTCGGATATGAAGACGTTATCTATGCAGGTTGCAGTGGTTTCAGTGGTTCTGGTAGGCTCCAGAAACAAATTAGTTAGTTTGTGTGATTGAGACAAATTTAAAAGTATGGTGGAGGAAGAAGATACTTTAAGTAAATCAACATTAAAATCCCCACATACAATCAATTGCTTTTTTGATTTTGTTAGTTTTGCTAACATTGCATCTAATATGTCAATAAATTTATTAAAATTGTATGGCTTTGGTCGTCTGTACACACATGCTATTATTAACTGCTCCAGTTCTACACAAGCTATTTCATTTACACATTCTACAGACATAGATACGATATCTTTTCTTTCTTCATATTTTAGCTGTTTATTCAATAAAATAAGAGAACCTCCTTGCTTCGTATTTACCCTGCAGAATGAGCTGCCAACCTGGTGATTGCTGAAACTGAACATGAGCTCGTGAGCCCGGAGGTGATGCTCAGTTAAGCACACAATATGAATATTTTCAGAGTTCATATACAGTTCCAGTGTTAGTCTTTTGCCCTCTGCAAAGCCACGGATATTCTGATGCACCAGATTGATATTACTAAGTCAAACATTAAAAGCGATATTGGATAACGATTTGACATTTTACTATTTAAAATAATTGAATTTAGTTCGCCACGCTCCCGGATGGAATAGGAACTAGCCGAAACCGGACGGGTTTCGAGCAACAGCTAGTAATAAATAGGGACATTGTCAGATGCCCTGGAAGGTAAGTCGCATTTTCTTCTGGATAAATGACTTATTGTCGGACATACCGGCTACATGCCTGTTGTGTTATGTATTTGGTTTTTGACAAGGTTGATAAGGACCTAGTGAATAGGTAAAATTATGTGAAAGTTAACTCGTGGTTAAGTTTCGTATGAGTGCCTTGCACTCGAACATAACAGGCACATAGGCATTTCATTTAAACAAGGTTGGTAATTGCATAATGAGTAGGTAGAATTACCTATTAGATAACACATAACGCTCGTACGAGTTGTGTTTAAACGTTAAATTTGAATTAAGTATTTTTGAGGGTAGTTGCATAATGTTTTCCAAATTGCAAATTGATTCCAGAGAATTGATTGTAAGATTCGATAAATTCATATCTAGATGATGAGATTTTTGAAGGGCTTAATTGCATATGGAATTTTTCAAAAATGAATTTCAGACCACAAATATGAATATTTGTGGAACGATTTTAAAATGCAACTACCAACGAACAAAAATTTCAAAAGAACGTTATTTTGCAATAGTGAACGTTTAACTTTTATTGATTTTAAATGTTATAAATTACTCACATTTTTCTTCTTCTTTTTTCGTTTTTTACAAGACAACGTGGTAACGTCTTGTCACTGCCACGTACGAAAAAGGAATGAGGTAAGAGCGGCAGGAGTGAGGATAGGTAGAGTAAAACTGTTACTTTTTAAATTTTCTCTAAAAATACGTACGTCATTGCCTGTATATCAAGGGGACTACTAAGTAAACATAATATATCGAGAATTAACCAATGCTATATTATAGAATTCGGTCTTACATAATAATAATGCGTCTATTTAGCCATAGTTGGGCACGTGAATGTAATGTCACTAGTAGATAGATAGATACAATGTCAAATAGATAATTGTTGAAATGAAAATATATCAAACAAAAAAACAGTACCTACCCAGAATACAAACAATTATAGATGATTGCTACAATACGAAAATCACATTATGTTGGCTGGAAAAAATGCTGCATTTTTAAAATAACATTACAGTAGAAGGTTGCAGTTTTTATTCTCTGCTTCGACCTTGTCTGGTCCCGCCTCAGTCTGCCATTATACGAGCGTCGAGCGTGACTGGGGTACGCTACTGGAGCTTAACGGAAGGCCTATTCGGGAACCTTCGATATTTCCTCTTTCTTCTTATCGTTTAACTCACCTAGTGTTCGAGTTATTTCACAAAACAAATACTACCGATAGTCCACTCCTATACTCAAATATTTAATTCAATCATGATTTAAATACCTATTTGAGATGATGTAGATAAACTAATAAATTCTGAAACGTCGAAAATTAGAAGTTTAGGTACCCCCTTACCACTGACCTTCATTATAACTGGACAGGACATGGCGCACTGAATTTTGTGCCTATTTGATCTGCGCCATGCGTCACCATCACTTTCAATAGAAAACACGCGACAACAGCACAACATGGCGCAAATCAAATCGGCACAAATATCGTTTGTTTCTGTCTGCCAACTTGGATTCTTCATGAATGTCGCAGAAAAAGACAAACGATACAAAGCTTATGCAGCTGTTAATCATCGTTTAGAAGTAAGGGGGTGGGAAATTAAACTCATTTTTCGGTTTCAATCGCGTGGTGTTTATTACTTTTAGCATTGTTACAACGCTTAGAGTGTCGAGACCTTTGGACCGGTATTACACTAAATAACACAAGATGCCAATACTATTACGATTATATCGACACACTATTGCCATTATATCGAGACTGACAAAATTTGGTAGACTTCAATAGTATCGTAATGGTGTCTCAGTGGAATTGCAATAGTAATCATGGTAACCAACCTTCTCTGTCTGTCTGTCTGTCAAGTCTGTTAAAAATCCATCCTGTCATTAGAGTTTTGACAACTATCGAGACTCCATCAGTGGCATCTCAGTGGTGTGTCGATAGAATAGTTAACATAGGAAACTGCCAAATGTGTCAAATACACGTCAAATATGACGATTAATATTCTACCGACACACTATTGAAACACGATTGCGGAGCGTAATACCGACCCAGGTCCCTTCATCAAGATTGACTGAGGTAGGTTTCATAGGATGTTCTTAGATTTGTTGATTGAAAGTTGTAAAAATATTACGTGGAATCAAACTTCGAGCGAAAAACCCAATACTTTCAAAAATGTCCGAGTGAAGTATCATTGGTTATTAAGTTACGCCTACTCCTTCGATGTTATTTTGTCATTAAAATAAGAAAAACTTCCAAGGTTGCGGTATTTTATCCTCTGTTGACAGTAAATATCCAGAATAGCTCCCGTCTGACAGTTTCTATCTAATTCATGGTTCCTGTTTGTGTGTGGGAAGCTTTTGTAGGAGCTCAAAGGGCATGGGAGAATGTGTTTGGCTAATGTAGGTACTCTTTTGTAAAATTTACAGCCTAAGTAAAGGAAAAAAATCGAAAACCAAAAGTACCTAGGTAATATCGGGATCAAAATAACCCTACCGTTTGTCTCCAGCTATTTGCATATCAAGTATAAACACACTAAAAAAAAACGATACTAATTTTAAGGGTTCCGTACCTCAAAAGGTAAAAAAAGGATAATTTAAAAACATTTGTGGCAAAAAATTACGTGCGCACGTTACACTGCTCGTGATCCAATACGTGTCCATATACGCACTGGGACGACTTTTTTACGATTTCGAAACTTTTATAATCACGTAGAATTCTCTCGGTGTCACGAGGAATTCTCGTCAAAAAGTTTAGAAAACTCTCACGTGTCTCGTTTTATACAGAAATCCTTCCATGTCATAGCTACCTACAAGGACTGAAGACTAAAAACTTACAGTCTACCGTGTACCTGTAGACTGAAAACTGACAGCCTACCGTATACTGTATAATATAGGAAATATCAGGATTAAAGCACTTACCTATGTGTTAATATGGTGTTAATCCAGATCTTCAGCTATCTGCATACCAAGTTTCGTCGCAATCGGTTTAGTAGTTTTGCGTGAAGGAGTAACAAACACTCATTTACTTACTTACACACACACTTTTAAATTTATAATATTAGTAGGATAGGATTAACGGACTTCCAAAAAGGAGGAGGTTATCAATTTGTGTGTGTTTTTTTGTTCATAATTATGTAACTATAGTGGGTCATAAACTCACACAATTCGTGCCATACCGTTACGGAGTTCTAAACAACTGAGCCACGGGAACCATATACCACCGGGTTCAGCAGATCTGACTCATCAACCGCGCACAGGTGGTTGTTTGGTTGAACTTTAGACATACAACTTTGAAACCTAACCTAACCTGTACCTCTACTATTAGTTGATACTTAAAAAAAAAAATCTGTGAACAACACACAGCGCCATCTAGCCCCGTGGTAAGCGACTGAGCTTGTGTTACGGTGACTAGACAACGGATATAATACTTATATTTATTTTTCTTTTGTAAATACATACATATTATAAATTGAGGTACACCCAGACCAGACACAAACGCCGGGCTCTTACCGCCGGCGCAACACAACAGGCGAAGCGGGCGCTCTGTAGAGTGCGTTTCATCTTTATTTACCTATGCCGTCATGTTGGTAGCAAAACAAAAAAGTCTTGCCATAATATCCTGAATGTGCTATACCCTAAACCTTGAATACAGGAAGATTCGTTCATTCATTCTTTATATACAAATCCCCCTAAATTCAAGGTAGCACATTAATTTTTTTGTATTTTGCACTTTTTTGTTTTGCTACCAACATGACGGCATAGGTAAATACAGATGAAACACACACAAGGTCAAACTGTTAACGTTACAGTGCACGTATTTCCGGACTCTGTGGCGCGTCGGAACCCCTGACAACGACTCAGAAGGTTGCGAGTTCGATTCCCGCCGGGAACGAGTATTTATGTTGACCATGAATGTTTGTTTCTGGTTCTGGGTGTTTATAATAATGTATGTATGTTCTATGTATGTCTATGTATGTTTTTACAAAAAAAGTACAGTATGTTGCATATCCGTTGTCTAGTACTCATAGCACAAGCCTAGTTGCTTAGTTTGGAGCTAGATTACGTTGTGTGCAGCGTCTCTCAATATTTGCTTTTATTTTATTACGTATCAACTCATGTAAGGGGTTATGTATCAACTCATGGTAGGGCTACAGTTCTTAAAGTCGCGAAGAAATTTCGAACAAATTCTCCAAATGATACCTACTCATACCTACCTACTAACTTTTATAGAATTTTAGATTGCTTCATACTCAAACAGAAAGTTTCTCTAAATGGTGTTAATTTGGTGAAGTACCTTCTATTGGATTAAACCCTTAGACCAAATTTTATCTAAAGAGGTATAATGAAAAAGCTTTAAAGAATCAACAGTTAGAACAGAAGTTAGAAGGTGGGTAGTCAGAAAAACGTTAACAAAACGTCATAGCCTACATACATCATCTAAACATCATACATTTAAAATGTTATTACTTAGCCTCAGCTCCATTCAATTTTTTTTTTCCAACTTTTATTTTTTATTTTACCATTTTTTGGAAGTTTTTTGGAAATACCTACAATCGCCGAGTGATCATGATTAACCCAAATATCTCGAAATTATAATGATCTGCGTTGCCGACTAGTCGGCCGACTAGTCGGCAATTTTGGAACCGACTAGTCGGCTAGTCTGCTAGTCGGCAGAACCCCTAGTCGGCCCATCACTAGTAATTACATTAAAATAGGCCTTTACATGTAATTTAGATGATTTATACAGGCGTAAGTAAGTTTTAATCTATGGTATTATTTGGGCACTGTAGTGCCCGGGACACGGACGGCCGCTGTCGCGGCTCTGTGGTGCAAATTATAATATTATAAATATTTATAAAAAATAATTATTCACTTTTGGTCTGGGTATTTTCTATAAAGTACAATATGTAGTATATCCGTTGTCTAGTAGCCATAGTACAAGCCTAGTGCTTTGTTTGGGACTAGATTGCGCTGTGTGTAACGTCGAGCAGTATTTATTTATATGGAGGAGTGGTCCCAATACCCACGCCACCCTTTCAGCTTAGTCGAGCATTCCCAGAGCAAAGCAGGGGTCAATACGTCTGCTGGAGCCAACTAAGACGTGGGTTTTCTCACCTAACATAATCCTACTGAATATTATAAATGTGAATGTTTGTGTGTAAGTAAATAAACATTGACATTAAATTTTAAATATCTCGATAGATAGATATTATATTGACATTTGATCGTTTCATTATAAATAGACGGTAATTTATATAAAAGGTTATTTCTAGAACAATCCTAATAAATAGCTTCATTAGTGATAAGGAAATAAACGAACTAGATACGTACCTATAACCATTGTATTAATATTAGTTAGAAACTTGGTGGAAGTAGGCTCTGCAGACGGCCGTCATGAACGCCATTTCAACCGAGCGACTGTCGATTGGCATTTTACTTTTAGCTATCTACAGCTGTAGCATCTTCTATCCGGCGCTTTGTTTGTTATTTTATGAGCTTAGAAAAATGAAAAAAAAACCAAAAGATATTAAACGGACATGGTTGTTTTCAATTCAAATATTATTAAGTAACGGGGTATTTACCATGCTTTTAAATTTGTTTTTTAAACGGAGGTGTGAACGTAAGTTCACACTTCAAGTTCACACTTACACTTACTTAACACACCTGCTCCCCATCATATAACACACAAACACACATACGCGACTATCCTGAAGAAGAGACCTGGAAAGGTCTCGAAACGTTGAGCGTTGTAACAATGCTAAAAGTAAAAAAACCACGCGATTCAAACCGAAAAATGTCTTTAATTTCAATACAACATCGCGAAAACAGAAGAAGAATCTATATTTTTTTATTGTTTGTGGTTTTCCATTGCAGCTAAATTCACCGACACCCGTCATTAGATTCATACCTATTAACGTAATTATTGGATAACGTTATAGATTCCATTCTAAAAAGGCCGTTTGGCGTTGTTTTTATGTCAGATTAAGATTCAGATTTTTGCAGGTGTTACAATTTTTCTTTTAGTAATGTCATTGTCATCGTTGTCAATATTATCTTTGATGCGAACAATAGCGAATGGGGTGCCACGCGCAAAGCTGTTTGCAGAGGCGCTGGCATCGGATGATCTTTTTTTTTTTTTTCGATGATGGTCCTCCATCAATGGAAACGCCGAGTTTTTTTTTTATTCTTTCGGTCTCAGACCGACATGGCCAATTTGGCGCCGAGAGTAGTAAAAAACACATGTTTGACAGTTCTTAATTCAAACCTAAGATTAATCGACTCGCGCCCTCTGCCGGGATAAAAAGTTAGTGTTCCTCCTAATTGATTCCTATTATCTAAAATACAAGCTGTAGTCTGCCTGCGAGAGCCGTAAGACGACATTACTACTTAGCAGGGTAAATTAAGGCATTGTTTCATTCCGCCTTTAATTTAGTCAGATCCTCGCCTAGGGTTGTGAGACCTTGGTACTCGGCTTCCAATGATAAGGCTTAACTTATTTTATACTCTCGTAGACTGTGTATATAGGTAGGTAAAACGAACTGTTCAAGTACTTCCTTTACACGTCTTAGACGTACGCATGACGTTTCAAATAATAGATTGCTGTTATAAAGGTTAATTTGCATTGGATTTGAATCCACCACGCTCTACGTATTACAGTATACTATATACTATTATCACAAAAAAACTCGTTTGTTATATTGGAGCCCTACTTGAATAATTTATTTTGTATATTTTTTATGTGTTGCCGTAGTGGCATCAGAAATACATTATCTGAAAAAGATTTAACTGTCTAGCTATAACGGCTTAAGACATGCAGCGGGAGAGACAGACGGTCCGCAGTCTTAGTAAAAGTGTCCTGTTTTTACCCTTCGGGTACGGAACCCTAAAAAGAAGGTTCTGTGTTGAACTTTTACCTATTTATTTTATTACCTATTAGGTAACATCGTTATTGTTTTAGTTAGACAAATTTCTACCTATAGATAAATTAACAGAGGTAGCAACTAGCAACCCTATTGACGTCTCTCTCTACCTTCGTTCCCTGAGGAATTATCTACTGAAAGACTTTGATTAATTAAATTGGTTCTTTATATTGTTGATGACTGTACCTTATTTCAAAATGTATAGAGACACAATTTTTGTATTCTTCTACTTTTCGTTTAGTGGGATCTTTCATCTAGAGATCTAGAGTTAGAGTTTTCAGGTAACTAAGGCCTCTAACCTGACCTGACGACTGTTTTCAGAGATAACAACAGGGATCGACTGCTTAAGAGAACAGTCTACTTACCCTTTCTCCATACAAACGTATTCGTCTGTTTCCTGCCTTGATAAAAACATTAGAGCAAACATGTTAATGCCATAAAATCTATATCTGCTATGCCTCTACGTTTTTTTTTCCATTTTCTAATTTGAATAGAAATAAAATTCAGAAAAAAATAGAAAATGAAAAAATCAAAACTTGGGGGCATGGCCATGGCTGATATAGGACTTATGGTCTAAACATATTTGATTAAATATATTTATCCAGGGAACTGTCGACTACGTTTGTAAAGTTTGAATGGAGGAAAGAGTAGGTAGACTGTCCTCTTAACGTGCCTTTCCAAGCTCGGAGGAGGTCGAGTTAGTGTTTTTTGCCCCACACCTTAACGGTCACCCTTCCAGGTATTGACCGTGCCAGCCGTTGCTTTACCCGCATGACTACTAGCTCGGCTGGCACAGCTAGACCACAAAGGTCGTCTGTATTGCAAGCAATTGTTTTCAACGAACCGTAGTTGAGTTCTGTATGTTTTTAGGGTTTTATACCTCAAATGGACTCCCATCAGATTGCTTCATCACTTGCTTGTCAGTCTGTCTGTGTGTCACCATCATAACCGATTTCTAATACTATTATATAGTAGGTTGTAAATACAAAAAATGTGAGTCACCGACGCCGGTCGACTGGATTTCAAGAAGGTAGTCGTTTCTCCTAGATTGACAAAAGATGCGTGTGTTCCAAACGGGAAATAACTTGTCTTTTCGAAGGAAAAGCTTTGTTCGTCTGGGCTACGTTACATAAGGTTTGATGCTTGAGTTTTAAACTTAAGTAGACCTTCCCCTATTAACACGTAAAGTGAACAATTTACGGGGAACGTGCCCGAACCGCCCCGCTCCCGCGGAAGCCAATAAATCTTCCATTTTGTTGGCAAATTTTCCCAATATAACGTAGGTAATCTCGGGGTATACCCCGGAAGGACCCTTCCCGGGTCACTTTCCCAAATATAACTGCTTTGCTGGAACAATTTACTTTCTGGTTCTGTTTGTTAGTTAAGGTTATTTGAAACTAGTTGCTGGCCTCTGTTTCTCTTGCTTGATTTCGAATAATCTATATCTTTAAAATACTTTGTCCTGAGTGACTGGCTGACTGACTGATGGATCAACGCACAGCCTAAACCGCTAAAAGTAAAGAGCTGAAATTTGGAGAGTGTTTTATATGATGTAGGCATTCGAAAAAGAAACGGCTTTTCGAAATTTCTATGGGATAAAACCGCGACGCACAGCTGTTAGCATACAAGCGGGAATATTAAAAAGTCAAACAAACAGAAATATCATTAAGGAAGAAATACCCAGATAAGTACCTAAGAATTCGTAATTTAGATATCATAAAATGAATGTCTGATCCTAACTCCAAGATTTCGCAGAGTTTCCCAACAAAGGTGATAAATAAAACCCATTAAAATTCCACTTTAACGGTTAATAAATATTATTCCAAACTTATAAAATATTCCTAAAGAATTTTCTCTCAAAATATCCGGACAAAACAGTAATTACGCAGGCTAGAGAAGTTTGGGAGCGACCGGCAGCATCGCTAATGAAATCGTATTCGTACCGGCTAATAAGAATGTTGTTAAATAATCGAATTCTTTATTTACTTTGAGTACTTTATTTACCTAGGGAATTACCTAAGCTAGAATTGCTAGCTATAGAGTTAAGTATTCGTTAGCAGCACACGGCTCCTTATTAGATATTACGTCGAGTTTTTTTATGTAGGTACTTAATCTAAAATTAAAGATATTTTTCTAAAAGCTAATATTCTTCTAAATGCTCAAACAATGCCAAAAGTAATAAACACCACGTGTTTAAAACCGAAAAATGTATTTAATTTCAATACAGCATGACGAAATCATAAGAAAAATTTATGTAATCCAACGAACTTGAAGTTTTTTACTGTGTATTTCTGCAACTTGCCCTATAACTGGGCCTTTTTACGTGACTTTAGGCCGGCGCAGGCGTCGGTTTCCTCACAACATTTCCTTCTCCGTGGACATACCTACATTTTTCTTCAAAAAAAATATGTGCGTGTCTGGATTCAAAACCACCATCTTCGGAATGGAAGTCGGGGTATCTACCACTAGAGCAACACCGCTCTGTGTAATGTTACTATTTTTTGTTATTTTTTAATGTCTAAAGCCTGAAATTCGATAAATCTAACACACATACTGAATACGTTAGGAACGTTTACAGTATTAGAAGATCGGTAAGGTACCTATACTATACTACCTCAGTATCATTTTTATTGCCAGACCTTTTGTGGAAGGTAGGTATAGATCATAAAAATAACTTCTACCTTTGCCTATTATGGTTCTCTTTCTATACGTACTTAGGTATCTAAGTCTTATTTATAACAGACAGCACTTTAATGTTTAACTTCTTTTAACATTTTCGGCCGAGTTAGAGCTTTAAATCGATGCAAATATAATTAAGGTAAATAAGGTACCTTTTTACTAAGACACCTATGTATTTATTTCTGTCACCGGTTTCTATCTTGTTAACCGTGATAACTATTTTACCACGGTTCACTATTTTACTTATTTTTTTCCTGTACGACTGTACGACTTGGACTTTGCTTGATAATGCACTGTATCAATATTTTTGAATGAAGATAAGGTACTCTGTGACTGTGCACGTTATTGCAAAATATGTTTCGGTGTTTCGTTTCACCACATTTGTACTATAGAATAGCATTGTCAGTACAAAAAAAAGCTATGCAATAGCTTAACATAAACAGCATAAGTCGACTCACTCCTCCTTATTTTTAATTTAACATTTTATTGTTAGTCGTGAGATCCTATAATTGGCTTTCTATTGTTACACTATCTCTATTGTTTTATAATAGCTGTTGGATTTCCAAATAAATAAATAAATAAAAATGTGACTGCATGTTTTCCCCTGTGCCCTTCACATATCATAAATAAATAAATATTGCATGACAGCGCAATCTAGCCCCAAACTAAGCACTAGACTTGTTTTCTGGGTACTAGACAACGGATATACTATACATATGACACTTTTTTTTGTAAATACATACATACATATAATGATACATAGAAAACAGCCAGACCGGAAACAAATATTTCTTTTTAAGCATAAATACTTGCACCCAGCGGGAATCGAAACTGCAACCTCCTGAATTGCTGTCGGGCCTTCTGCCGCCACTGAGATCGTCAAACACGCGTCTACACACACTACATTAACGTTGGCGTTACCTAACGTTTATACACGAGTTTAAACGTTAATACTGGTCTACCACAATACCTGCTCAGTAACACTCTTGTAATAACTCATCAGGGACTGCTCACAACACCAGATTACAGCCCGAAACAACCCCTAAGCTTTACAACCACTTCATAACTATTAAACAGCTTTTAGTAGCTATTTAGCCCGAATTGTTTTAGACTTTAGATTAAAGTAATGCTGAGCTCTTCGGACAAATTTGTTTTAATTAAAGTTTCCTAGACTTTGTTGAAGATCTACTATAGATATATCTATATTTCTATACTAATAAAGAACCTATTTGAATTGAACTGGAAGTTATATTGGAAAAAAATACCGCCTCGCGTTTTCATCCGCCTTAGTCCCCATCTCGTGGGAATAACGGGATCAAAAGTAGCCTATATTATTCTATGAACTGTAGCTTTCTATTGTAGAATTTATGAAATCGGTCCAATAGTTTCGGAGCCTATTCGTAACAAACAAACAAATAAATCTTTTATCTTTATAATTTTAGTATTAGCTGTGGTATTAGTAGATATTATTGGCACTGTTTGCAAGGTAAATAAATAAAACCCTTTAAATCAGAGAGGCAATTTAAAAAATTAACAGCAACTTCAGTTTTTAAAACCGGAATTTAGCATTATAGTTTTTTTAGGGAACACCACTCTTCGCATTAACTTTTTTGTCATAATTTCATAAGGCATAACTCAATTGGCATAATTTCATAAGGCATAATATTCAGTTGACATAATTTAAAATGGCATAATATTTTTTAGCATAATGGTTATATGGCATAATAACATTAAGCATAATAGTCAATTGGCATAATTTAATATGGCATAATATTGTTTAGCATAATGATCTTTTGGCATAATTACATTAAGCATAAGTAGTCAATTGACATAATTTAATATGGCATAATATTTTTTAACATAATGGACTAATGGCAAAATTACATTTTATTGAAGTTCTTGGCCTTATCATGCTACAATTTTCTAGATTGGTATACCTAAGAGCAAAAGAATAGATGTAGGTTAGGTTAGGTTAGATATTGTGATACAGCACACGCGAGCGAAGCGAGCGATTTCCTTTCGGTCTCTTCATTTTCCATACCAGAAAGGTATATTGCAACAAAGTGCAAATGTGTTCGTTAATATGCTAGGAGTTTTCTAAATTTCTTTTTTAAAAAATATATATGGTAAAAACTTTATGCCATAGGAAGATTATGCGAAAAATGTTTAATCGAAAAGTAGGTGACCCACCAGGAATTGAGTACCTGTCTGAATAATACTAACCCAGTAGGATAGGTTTAAGTTAGGTTAGATTAGATGTTTTGATCATATAGGCGCGAGCAAAGCGAGCTTTTAGGGTGTCGGCTCATATCATTGTCTACGCTAAAAGGTATAGTGTATGTATGATACGACTGTTTGAATCATGTAATTATGTTATACTTTTCGTATGTTATGCGTTTTGTAGGTTATGCTATTTGATGTTAGGCTTTTAGAATATTATGCGTTCTAATGTTATGCGTTTCGTATGTTATGCTATTTGAGTATTAGGACTTATTTGTGTATGCCTTCTGTATGTTATGCCAATTGAAATTATGCCAAAAGAGTTTATGCGTTTTTAGTTTATTCCTTATTAATATTATGCTTTTTGCAATTATGCCTTATATTTTCGGCCTTTTGTGTTGAGGACAAAAAAAGTTATGCGTTAAGGACGGTACCCGTTTTTTTTTTGCTTAAAAAGATTTTCGCAGTCGTAGCGGCCAGTAACTCTCCTATTATATTAAGCACTAAAGAGGTTATGTATGAACAAAAAATAAGAAAAAAACCCACATTTCACACATTGTTAAAATAAAACCTTTATAAAAGCGATTGTACTTCCTATTTAATAATTCATAGATCGATGGCGGTTATTAAAAAAAATATCCGTTTTGAAACCGGAATTGAAAATTGTAATTTTCTTTGTACATACAAAAATACCTACTGAATTCAAAACAGGAGGAGGTCCTTACCAAACTTTATTTCGTGTGCGTATTTCATCACATAACTTTCTTCGCCGTTTTGCAATACGTAGGTATAAAATAAAACTGTTTTTCTGAAACCCACGTGTGAGAAACTACGTCCTCCATTTTGCCTTGACATTTTAACCTGCCAACCTAAACATGATTACGGTAACTAAACCATGTCTCTCTCATAACGATGTTACAAGTAACCTACAAGAAAATTAACATCACTGATTCGAATATGATCCCGCAATTACTTGATCCATTGGCGCAATGCATACAAGCCGATTCCCAGTTAGGTATTAAAAAAACTTTTTGAAGGTAAATACATACATACGATACATTAAAAAAAACACCCAGAAACAAACATTTATGGATAGAATAAATACTTGTCCCTGGCATAACAGTCGGGGTTTCGCCCGACGCGCACTAGTATATGAGATATCTGTGCGACGCGCCACTGAGGCCGTATCTGCGAATCTGTAGGGGTACTTTAATTCTACTAACGAACCAACGAAAGAAAGAAAATCTGTCATCCGTCTTTCACAACCGGACGGATGTATGATAGATTTTCTTCTGGAATTATCGTTCGTAGAATTAAAGTAGAGGCTCTAGACTAGAGGTTTGGTTATAGTTAGATTAGAGCTTAGTCTTGAAAAATATCTTCTTCGCGGAGCAAAATATTGATCTAGCATTATTTGTGCTACTTATCACGAGTGCGTGTCTTATTGCGTGTTTGTGTGATAGATAACAGCACACAAGCTATATGAAACTCTTCGTCACGCCGCAGCTCGTTACCACCCACCGACCTAAGTCCGTTGGACAGACAATTTAAAGGTCAGGTCATGTGGAAAGAAGATACTCATGTCACCAAGAGAGACCATAGAACTAGGAAGTAAATGGCCGTAGTGCAAAAGGGAAACCAAAAACAGAGGTAGGACTACCTAAATGGGGGAAAGGGAATGAGCGAGACATTGACAGGGAACAGATTGGAAAAGAAAGACATGCTGTGCCGACCCCAAATAGCAGGGTAAGGGGGTAGCGTAATTCGTATCTCTTTTAAAGAAGAATTCGGCTTACCAATAAATGGCAATGATACTTCGCCACAGATTCGCCCTACGCTATAACGCTACCTCAGTCTTATTAGTGGTGTTTGCTTGTTTACGCCACCATTCAACGCCTGCGCCCCTCCCCGCCCGCTTCGTCGTCTGCCCTTCGAATTAAACCAGACTAGCTACGACCCGCTGTTCTACCCATTCACATTCAATTCTGGACTAGATAAAAAGTAGGATGAATTTAGTTTTGTAGTACAGTCAGATTACCAATTAAGTATACAGCACGCAAAATTATCATGCGTGCTGTATACTTAATTGGCGATCTGACTGTAGGTACCTATCTAATGATAGCTACCTTACTGAATTATCTACTTACTAGTTCATTTAATTCCAATTTAAAGTTAATGAATAGGTATGGTGTCACTTTTGCCGTTTTTAGGAAATACCCTGACGATTTGTTGCAATGGTCACAGACTAACAGGCAAGAATAAACGTTTCCTAGTAAGTAAATATTTCTACACACGGCGAAAGTATCTGTTCCTTTCACCCGAGTAAGTAACGATCCCGCGGTTCTATCGGGATTAAAATAACCTACGTGTTATCTCAGGTCTTCAGCTGCCTCCATACCGAGTTTCATCGCAAACGGTTTACCGTGCAGGACCGACAAACGCACAAACTTTCGCCTTTATAATACTAGTAGAATAAAATTAGTGGTAGGTATTTGCTGTTACCTTAAATGCGCCGGGGGATGGTTACGAGTAGGTAGGGAGTAGGTAGGCTATTAGGTCACGTGTAGGTGTTTATTACATAAAGGTAACATACCTATAGTAGGTAGGTAGGTGTAACAGAATCTGATAGCAAATAGGGTATTTTTTTATCCTGTAACCCTTGCGTAATTGGCTTATAGGGCAGGATGACCCTACCTTTGGCCATTTTTAATGCCGGCTTTTCACAGCGAGCGGAGCGGAGTCATTAATGTGTCAGTTCAACATACAACGGTTGTTTTTATAGTCATGCATCTCTTTCGCGCTATGGTAACAATCGTTAGATGTTGAACTAGAGGCATTAGAGTTTTCTCACTTGAGGCGTTCACAATTGATAGTTCTTCTTGTCAAAGACATTTTTTTAAAAGGCATCATGTTATTCTAGCCTAACAAAACCTTAGCCTCGGCATAAAAAAGGTTACACCATCTCTTCCCGTGGGTGTCGTAAAAGGTGACTAAGGGATCTGAGGGAGACAAGCGAACCTTAAGTTCTCCCCATGCGGTGG
Source organism: Idaea biselata (assembly GCA_958496205.1). Lineage (NCBI taxonomy): Eukaryota > Metazoa > Arthropoda > Insecta > Lepidoptera > Geometridae > Idaea > Idaea biselata. The sequence goes on from OY292395.1 coordinate 2,720,818, forward strand.
CGGATAAACTGCTTGGGCCCTAGGAGAGTTGGTATCAGGCCGGCCGTTAAAATAATGACAAAACTATTTGCAGAAGGTATGGTTACTGAAGACTTACCTACTGCGCCGACCCCAAATTAAAAAAAAAAAACAATTTGGGGTTAAGCGGACCCCGGGCTCCCGAGAGGGATGCAACCGAGAACATCGCTCAGATGAGAAGGTGAAATTAAGGACAAAAACAACAAAAATATAGTAACAAAACATTCGATTTTATTTATAAAATTACACAACAATATTGTAAAAATGTCATTAGGTACATATATCTTATTAATAGTAATTTCTGTTTTCGTCTAAATTTACATTGTTTTACAATCCTCCAAGTTCCAAGGCGGGAATTGAACCCGCAACCTGTAGCAACTATAGAGGTCGTCTCCTTCTTAAAACTATGGTAAAAAATGTTACAAACATTGTGGAATGTACTTAGGTATGTTTATTTATAGCTTATTACGGGTATTCAGAGAAATTCGGTCCGAAACCGAAGATTGACTGACATACCTGTCACTCTCTTATTGGGTTACACAGAGCAAGACGGAAATAAAATTCCGACGTAGACGTAGGAACAGAAATGGTGCTTAATATAATTAAGCAACGCCTTTACACCCGGAAATTAAGTTTTATTTCATATCAAAGTAATATCGCGAAATCAGAAGAAAAATCTAAGACAATAGATAACAGAGAGATGGAATGATTGTGAAATGAACAAGAGGGAGCGAGACGATGAATAAGTCTTAAGTCCTATCCGCGTAAGGCTTAGAACGCACTGCGATTAAAAGCAAACGGTTTACGAATAGGTGAAAACGCAATCAATACGCAAAATCAGACCATTTAAAAAACGCTAACGTGGGCTTGTATAGAAAGCTAAGTGTTGCATTTTTTTGCGGTTTCAGACCTAGGGGAAAACAAAGGGCGTCGCAGTGCATACACGCTCTAACACTATTGTTTGCCTGTTTTTTTGAAATTAGACCTCTTTGGCATTCAAAAAGGTCTAATTTCAGCTCAAAAAGTCAGCAACCGTTATTACAGTCTGTCTGTGACAGCTCATCCATTTCTGTTACTTCGTCTACTCTTTCCGACATCGGTTTGGGACCGAAGCTTTCTAAATATCCCTAAAGGTTTTCTTACCAAAACGGTACAAAAGCGATAGTTTACGTAAAGTCAGTGTTTCCAGACATAAAAGGCACGATTCAAAATCGAGATTTTTTTGGAATGGTTTGGAGGTATGAGGTGGTGTGGCCGGTAGTTGTATATGAGCTTATCTCTTTGAGGGTAGGAAGTCTACCTAATCTTTTCTCCATACAAACGAACCCCCTTACATCCCCCTTACTTATAAACGATGACTAAGTTTATGTAACGTTTGTCTCTGTCTGCTAACTTTGAAACTTCATGTCACAGTAAAAGACAAACATTACATAAAATTAGTCATCGTTTCCTCCCTGGATAAAGACATTAGATCAAATAAGTTTATGCCATAAAACTTATATCAGCCATGACCATGGCTCTACGTTTTGATTTTTTTCTAATATCATTTTTCTTATTTAATTTCTATTCTAATAAAATTAGAAAATGAAAAAAACATAAGGGCGTGGTCATGCATGACAGATATAGGTTTTGTGGCATAAACATAATTTTCCCTAATGTCTTTATCCAGGGAGAAAACAGTCGACTACGTTTGTATGGAGAAAAAGTAGATAGACTGTCCTCTTAAGATCATTATAATATGTGTAGTTTGTACAATAACTTATTGATCTATCTATCTATCTTTGCAGGTTTTAACTCTTCGACTGCTGATGTTGAAATCGCAAATAGCTTATTTAAAATCGTAAACACACGTGTTAATTCAGCTATTGAAAAAATATTCTAATACCTAGCCGTGCTCCGTAGTTTTACTCGCGGAGGAAATATCGGGTTAAAAATATGTTAATCCAGATCTTCAGCTATCTCCATACCAAGATTCCTCGCAATCGGATCATTAGTTTTTGCGTTAAAGAGTAACAAACATCGTTTACTTACTTACTTACACACAAACTTGCACATCTTAACTCTGTCTAATACGCTTTCACGCCTAAAACACTAAACTGATTTTGATAAATTTTGGTATAGAGATACATAAGACATTGGAGAATGACATATGCTCATTTGATCCCGTAAACCCCGCAGGATCAGGACTTACGCGGGTTGCACCGCAGGCGCAGCTAGCTTATAATATAAGTAAGACAAAACTACACGGTTCACTTTAGCCGTTCAATTTGGATGAAGCATCCAAAATTAAATCGTGTAAACATAAAAGCGAATCATTCAATGTCATAGTCAATCACTTTTCATACATTTTGGTGCCTTTCAACCAGAGCGAAATCAATGTGGTTGAACCGTGTATTACTACATACATTTTTGTGCCTTTCAACCAGAGCGAATTCAATGTTGTTGAACCGTTACTACATACATTTTTGTGCCTTTCAACCAAAGCGAATTCAATGAGGTTGAACCGTGTATTACTACTTATATTTCTCTGGTTGAAAGCAGAGCGAATTCCCGTGAGAACCGTGTATTACTAGCTTAAGATATAGGTGTGAGGTATCACGAGGTCTGCAGCAGCGAGGAGGCGAATATCTGCTGCATGATGCGCGGTAAGGACGCCACGTCCATACAGACGTGCGCGCGACCCGCCGGCAACTTGCGGAGTAGGCTGCAGACATAGAGAAAATTACTTTAAAACACTCAAATACAATTAAAAACCGGCCGAGTTCGAGTTACCATGCGACGTTTATTATAAAAAAAAACATGTTTGTTGTATGGGAGCCCCCTTAAAGATTTGATTTATGTTGTTTTTTGATGATGTATTATTATCTGTGAAAATTTCACTGTCTAGCTATCACGGTTCATCCCTGGACAGCAGAGTCTCAGTAATAGGGCCCCGTTATACACTATTTCATAAGAAAGTGTCCAACGGTTCGCTAACAATGGGAAAATGGATGTAAGTCAAGACGCTATAATTATAAACTGGAGTTGACATTTAGTCAAAAGAGATGTTTTCTTATTTTTAAGATGAGCAGTGCTAGATTTTAAACCACATGTGGATGCAGGCCGCTTATAACCGAAGCATCTGGAAATGTATGAGGGAAGGCTTATGTCCAGCAGTGAACTTCTTACGGCTAAAACGATGATGTCAGTATAAATTGTAAAAAAAAAACAACTAAAATAATAACTTACAGATTGGCTTCATCTCCTAGGCTTCCGATGAATATGACATGCGCTTGTACCCTCGGATCTGATTGTATAATAGTTCCGAGCCGTTCCGGTTGAATGTTATACCTGTCAAACAATAAATACAATAGTTAATTCGGCGAACAGTAGACCTCGCGAGCATTTATCCCCCTGGGCGAAGTATCTTACCAACAAGAAATCTCACACATTAAAAAATAAACTATACATTTAGAGTACCTATATGAAAAATATGTATAAACCAAGTTTCGTGGTTTCGTGAAGTTCGGTTGAGAAATATTATGACCTATCAGGAAAGCAACATAACAACAACAAAAAGTGACAGACTTTCCACGTCGAGCGATGAATTTAAGATTATATATGTTTCCCTGGCTAATTTCCGACTTAGCCTAACGATCTGAATGAAGGTGGCACAAGATCGTATGACAGGGATAAAGAGACAATTATTCCCAAATATCCCAGACACATTGTGTATTGTCATACCCAAACAATTACTGTCAGCACTGGAATGAAACTGGATTGGCATCCTACATGATTCCAGTTGCGCTAAAATGGTTGTGCTGAATTCCGCCCGCCAGACCTAGACCGCCAATCCAGTTACTGGACTGGATTGCTCACTGGATCCAGTGCATTCCAGTGTGGAAATACATTTTTCCAGTAGAAACCCAGCGCTGGAATCGATCGCTGGACTGGCATAATGTAAACCGGTCAAGGTATGAGCACTAGAAAGAAGTTGTGAGTGATGATGATGATTAATATGAATGGCCTCCTGAGGTTGGCATCAGACAGTATGTATCCCGACCAGCAGAACTGTGCAGAACTGACTTTGACTTTACGACAACAAGTTACCTTCTCACTGTCTTAACTCATTGGCGTAGACTACAAAAACCGGCTAGTCACGTGGGTATGTAACAAATGTCTTGGTAAAGCGCCTCCGTCCGGCTGCGGCAGATTGGGAAGACCCAAGAAGTGCTGGCTTGACGTCGTAAGATCGAATGTGCGTGCAAATGGCCTCACTACGCGGGATGCTGAAGATCGTGCCCGGGCTCTCGAGAGGGATGCAACCGGGAACATCGCTTGGATGATGATGAATGAGTTACCTCCTGAGGTTGGCATCAGACAGTATGTATCCCGACCAGCAGAACTGGGCGTGTGCGTACTACGTGAGGATTGCCTACGACAAAGGGTTACCTCCTGAGGTTGGCATCAGACAGTATGAGGACTATAGCCTCGTCAGCGTCCTCGTCAGCCAGCGAGGAGATGGCGTGCTGCGCGGCGGGCAGCGTGTTGTCGCCCGACCAGCAGAACTGGGCGTGTGCGTGCATCGTGCGGATTATCTGCGAAAACGGAACATGCCAGTTATTAAAAAACATATTTTTTTTGTCTATTAGTACTGCGATCTGTCTCCTCGTTAGGGACATTAAGCTGCAGGTGTGACATCTTCGTTATCATGGCATGCTAGGTGAGCAACCCCTATCGCTCCCTGTTGAATCAGTAAAATTATCTATTCAACTATTCATCTTGAGTTTTTAAACATGAAACACGTATTTATTTTTCTACTTAGGGAGAAATTACTAATTTTTAATTTTGATTTTGGTTAAAAAATCTACGTTTTGTCCATCCTCCATGTTTAACAAAACGGATATCAGAGTGACTGATGTCACCTTGAAGTACTCAACACGCTTCCTTGGATAACTTTTTGCAGATATTAATAATATTAATATCTGTCCACGCCGATAGATCGTACACCAAACACACTAAACACTTTGGATTCCATTTTAAATATGACAAATGAATTCAATTATTGAATGAGCCTAAAAATCTTAAAAGTTGTAATATTTTTTTCGGCAGTGACGTAAACTATCTACCGTATCTAGCTGGTAATTTCCCGTGTCCAACTAGTTGTACTCACCTGTAACCTTTGCTTCTCGTTCTCCGGCGGTCTATCCACTCGGACCAACTCGAGCGCGTGTTCCTCCCCCGAGTGCGCGTACATGTCGTATCGGATACGGGTCTCGTAGCCTCTCAGCGCTTCCGTTAGCAGGACCACCGCCTCCATGGACCGTTCTAGGCGGCCGTCGTAGGAGTTGAATCTGGGGGGAAAGGTAGGGTTACCTTTGAAGTATGGACTAGTATTAAAGGTGATGTCAAGAAAGAGGATGAGAGGAAGAGCTTATTAGCCTAGCTGCACCTATCGATCTTAACCGATAGTGCGCAGTCATTACTTGGATGGGTGACCGATAATTTGTGCGTCAAAAAAATACTTTCTCGAGCTCCTCCGTGTTTCGGAAGGCAAGTAAAGCGTTGCTCACGGTTGTTACCTCTGATAGCAGTCGTTACGTTAACCTAGATGCCTTAGGGCGACCTGAAAACTCTAACACTGAGCTACAAATACTACACGAAAAGAAGAAGATGTGATGTCTCAAACATCCTACTAATGTTATAAATGTGAAAGTTTGTAAGTAAGTTTAATATTTGTTACTGCTTCACGGAAAAACTAATGAAACGATTGCATTGAAATTTAGTATGCAGAAGTTCTCGAATGGAGACCGCGGACCGGAAAGCGCAGCGTTGGACGTCCACCAACGAGATGGACAGACGACTTAGTTAAGGCCGCGGGTTCACGATGGATGCAGGCCACTTATGACCGAAGCATCTGGAAATCTATGAGGGAGGCTTATGTCCAGCAGTGGACTTCTTACAGCTGAAATGATGATGATGATGATGATGCAGATTGTTAGAGATATGGATTATTACATAGGTTACTTCTTATTCCCAGGAGATCGAGAGTTACGCGGAACATGGGTAGTATTAATAGTTTTTGTATAATCTTAATTCATCATCAGTTTATTTTATACACCGTGTAACGTAGTCGTTGATAAACAACACATGCGAAACCTCTGGAACAAACTTATTTACGTTTTACGAGGAATTATTAATGAATTTTCAGAAATTATTTTTAATTCCCTTAAGGTAAGGGTGGAGAGATTGTAATGGAGGCGAAATTTCGCATAGAATTTTGATGAGAAACCAAAGTTTTGTCTAAAATTTACCTGTACATACTGCCAGAGACGTCAAGAACCAATCTCAGCCGTTTGGGAGTCTCGGGTGCGGCGCCCGGCGGCGGCTCCTGTTCAGTGCGCCGCCGGTAGATGGCTCTCTCACCTGTTAAACCTGCATACAAACACGCTTTAACTTACTACCAACTTTACCCGTAATTTTCTTAGAAAACATCTGATGATCTAATGGGGATCTAATCGTAGTCGATTCTTTATCTGTTGAGGAGACGGTTCCTTGTTCAAACCACCTGAACTTTATTAGCTGAATTGACAAACCCAGTGACGCAGTGGCGACTGCAATGCAGAAGGTTGCGGGTTCAATTCCCGCACAGGTATTTGCATAATTAAAATATTTGTGTCTGGATGTTTTCTATGTATCATATTTACAAAAAAAAAGTTAAATATGTAGTAAATCCTTCTTTTAATACCCATAGTACAAGCCTAGTCTAGTGCTTAGTTTGGGGCTAGATTGCGCTGTGTGTAACGTCATGCAATATATTTATAAATTTAATTTTTAATTCATTTGTATTTTTGTATTCTAGTTATTATTTTATTTATCACATAAAAATCGTCTGTTTCAAGAGTTATACCTTCAATAATCTTCCCATCGTCAAGTTCCCCGCTGGTCTGGTGCCGGCTCCATTGCCTCTCTTTCTTCTTGGCCTGTAGTTCAGCTAGAACGCCGCGGAGGGCACCGATCTGAAATAAAAATAAGCGATTTAAGGATTACTTATATCTTTAAAAAGATTTTTTAGAGAGTATTGTATTGTCCGGTAAGATCGAATACGGTGGAAGTCCATTTGACTCAAATATCTCAAAAACCGTAAAAACTTAAAATATGTTTATTTGATAAGATATTAACAGATCATTTTGAATCGTCGGTAATCTAGTGTGTCTTCGGAACGCGACCTACAATGACAAGAAGACACAAGAAACTCATGTGTTTTTTATGCGGTGAACATGTGATTCACATTGTCGCATATTTAAATAGGACCCGCCTTCAGAACTCTGTGGTGCCAACATAACATTCCCTAGTAAAAACGGGACCTTATTACTTCGCTGTATGTCCGTCTGTTTGTCCGTCTGTTTTTTTATTCATTTTTCACACTTTTTCCTTTACTTGTTAATATTTTCTGTGCCTGTGCTTAACCTATTAAAGAAGAGATAGTAACCTGGGGTTGCACAGCCCTGTGGAACTGCTCATAGAGCTTGGCGTCGTACTCGCTCATGTTGATCTCCTTCAGTCGTTCCTCGAAAGCCTTGCGATTCATTTCCCGAGCTGCCTTCTTCACGTGTTCCGGAACGTCGTCTTTTTCTGCCTCTGAAAGCTGTTCCCGTGTTACAAGTACAGTCTACACCTGGGTAAGAGGTCCCGAAAGACCTCGAAACGTTGGGGGTTGATAAAATGCGTAATATAATAAAGTTTACACGTGGGTAAGAGGTCTCCAAAGACCTTGAAACTTATGGCATAGATAAAATGCTTGTTTCAATAAAAACAACGCGATTGAAACTGTAAATATAACTTGAATTTAAATCCAAATCGAGAAAACCGAAGAAAATCTAAATATAGCATGTACCCTTTAGCTAGGCTCGGAAAAATCCTTAAGGCCGATCTGGTCTTTAAGGCTGATCTGTAGGCCTACCGCGCAAGTTCAAGCTGACGTCCACGACAACGTCGATTTGAACTGTCATTGAATTCGGCATCTCTTGAGCTGCTGGTCTAAATGACAGTTGACCGCACGACAAATCGATGCATCGGCTTCAAGCTAAGGCTGTTAATTGTCAAAAATATCGCGCGCAAATCGTTCCTTTGCACGGTGCCGATTAAAGTCGACTTCGGCTTGAACTTGCGCGGTAGGTCTGCTGGTCCTTAAGTCCTTTGGTCCTAACAAAAGTGCCCAAGTGCCCAAGTGTTGCCATACAACAGAGTATGTAATATTACCTGATGCACATCATGTCCTTTGTCCAGGCGGTACGGGCCGCCCTTCCCGCCCAGGCCGGCCGTGTCCCGCCCCCCAGTCCCGCCCGCCCACGTGTTCCCGCCCACGTGAGGCTTGTTGTCCGGGTCGTCTTTACCGTACTTCGGAGATGTAACGTCTTTACTGTAATGTGCAATGGAGATTTTTGTTAAAATGTCAAAGGGTGGGTTTTGTTGAGTTGACAGACATTGCATTTGAGTTTTAAGCTATTACATAGCTTTTATTGCGGGCTTTAAGTGCGGCCACCGAATCAAGAAATTCCGTAACGAAAATAAAACCTAACACTCCCCACTCCGCATACCATGTTGCCATGGTTACCATGTAGCTCGGCCGACGTAACCATTGCTACATGGTAACCAAGGCAACATGGTACAAAATAAATAAATAATTATAATTGCATAAGTTGGTAAAAATTGCTATGCAATAGCTTTACCGCGGCAGTCCCCGAGTGCCATACGGTTTTTTTTTACGCGATGCGAAGAAGGGGAAGATGTTTATATGTTTTTTTGAGGTATTTTATTATAGCTTTATAATTAAGTTGACTTTAGTCGCGTTTGTAGACATTGTTTTGTGGTTCGTTGACATTCTTTGAGTTAACACTGAAACTTGGTTTCTTTGAGGTATTTATAATTAGGGTCACTGAGTTGACTTTCGTTAAGTGGAAAGTTGCGTTGACTTTTGACATTCTTGGCGTTGATACTAAACTATGTTTCGCTGAGTTTTATTTAGTTAATTCGTTGCGTTAACATTGACTTGGGATTGGTTGAGTTGAGATTCATGTAGTTGACTTTCATTTAGTTTTCACTCACCCGCTATCCCTCTCAATAGTCATCTGTATTTTCTTCAAGGCGTCTTTAGACCGTCCTTCCAACACGCCCTCTGTCGGCAACCCGCTAGCGTGCAGTACTTCAAGCAATATATCAGCCATATCTCTGCTGTGCCGATCGAAGTCAAATACGTTGCCTATAGCTGTGGCTAGATCTTCTGACGGATATTTCTGAAAAAGTATAAATTTTGTTAGTAAGTCTTATATCTACCTTTTACCTACTGTTTTTTTGGGAACTGGTATGTCGTTCTTAATAAAACGCTGTTCTTTAACGTGGATAGTGAGCAGACTTTGTAGAAATCGTCATGTAAAAAATGCTTTACTGATACGACCTGATATGACCTGACGGTAAAGCGGCCCCTTACTTTGATACCGTAAGATGGGCAAGCTATATTTATTTATTTATTTGGAAATCCAACAGCTATTATAAAACAATAGATATAGTGTAACAATAGAAAGCCAATTATAGGATCTCTCACAGTCTCAGCACTGGTACTGAACAAATCCAAATTTTTGTCAATACTCTTCACCAGCCCATTGAAATTACTACGGCCACCACCACAGGTATGTATTTTGACCATAATTTTCGTCCGTGCTTATGTAGCACGGACGATTGTGATCATCCCTAAGACACTTTGTAGAACGTCAACCCTGTATAGTATACCCTAAGAAACTCCATCACAAACTAACCTGCAAATGTTTGACGATATTGACCAGTTCCCTGGTAGAGTAAGGGTACGTCAAATGTCCCTGGTCAGCCTTCTCTCGTAACACTGCGAAGGCCTGAACAAGCTTCCTCATGACGTCATGTGGAACGTCAGCTCCGTATGCCCTGAGGAGTTCCATCTCTGACTCTATTGAGGGATTGTCTACTGCATGGCAGGAGAATAGGTCACCTAGGGAATATAGCTGTGTTAATAGGGCTGGCTACTTTAATGATGGAGAGCTTCCGGAAACCCTAATAATGGAAGCCCTATGGAGGTCTGGTTTAAGTTAACTGGGGGATTTAAAATAGTTTATAGGTTTATGTTTATGCAACTACATGTTGCGTTTGGACGGCCTCTGTGGCGCGTCGTGTGAATGCCCGACTGCAATCCAGAAGGTTGCAGGTTCGATTCTCGCCGGGTGCAAGTATTTAAGCTTAAACATAAATGTTTGTTTCTGGTCTGGGTGTCTCTCTATGTATAATATGTACGTATTTCCAAAAGAAAAATAAGTTTAAGTATTATTTCCGTTGTTTAGTCACCGTAACACAAGCTTAGTAGCTTACCACAGGGCTATATGGAGCTTTGTGTTGTTCATAGAATTTATTTATATATATTTTTTAGATAAAGTATAATATGAAATGGAATAGTATTATGGTCAATGAATGGTTAATAATTTAAAAAAATCGAACTCTTAAACTCACCTAAAGCAGCAAAGAAATCATTACCCAAGAACGGGAACCCAGGTCTATTCGCCAACACAATCATTCTAAACTCATCATGTACAGGTATGAAACTATCCACGTTCCCCCCCGAATTTTGCATCAAACCCTTCGGAACTATCCTTCTCCCATCGCTCAGTATCATCTCCCCATTCTCAACCAAAGTCTTCAATATACAAGTCACATGAGTAGGCGCTTTATCTGCCTCGTCTACTACTAAAACATGGCCGTTTTTCACAGCTTTTACTAAAGGAGAATCTTCGTAAATGACTATACCATCCCGAACAGTTGGTTGCACTGTCAATGACTGGACTGTAGTATCTCTGTGTAGTTGAATATACTCTCTAGGTCGGTTTAATAGTTGCAAAAGTCTATCGGCTATTTTGTTCTTCCCAACTCCTTGGTTGCCGACTAGCAATAAATGGTTGCCAAGCAAGAAATCTTGCAATAGCCATTCTAGGAGCCTCATATGCTGTGGTACGTCATAGAATAGGATGTCAGGGACTTTGGTCAGAGCTTGTGTTTTAAACACTTCTGTGCTTGTGTTTCCTATGGTTAGTATGTTATTCTTGATTGTACATTCGACTGTTTTTTCCGAGGCTCCAAAAATTCCGAATCGACTTGGCGGTTCGATGCTTAATTTTGTGCTAGCGCCATCTAACGCTCGTCGGGCTAAGTTGGGAAGGAATTTCGCTAAGAATGTCCTTTGTATGGTTTCGTAGGCGGAATCGGTTGGGTATTTGGACATTCTGCTGGCTATCCTGAGGAGTTGACGCGTTGATAGTGATGATGAGAGGTTTTTTAGGGTTGCGTCTTGTGAGTTTCTGAGTTCGTCTGCTAGGTTTATTATAGAGTGGAGTGGTGGAGAAATATCGCCGTACTGAAATAGAAATATACAGTTGATAAAGTGAGGTGTACTTACCTACTGTGCCAACTCTAGGCTTCTGAGAGTGATGCCACCGGGAACATCGCTCAGATAAGGAGAATAAAATGAGTGTGATCTATAGACAGACACAGACATTTAGTAAGATGTTGGTCAAACGCTCGTCTACATACAGGGTGTTTCGAAGAGGGGGTATTAAGCCGAAAACGAGTTGTTCTAGAGGTCTAGGCGAACAACTTTTGTTTAATGACTTTTTGAATTTGATCTTTTTTTTCGAGTTTTTTTAATTTGTTTTACTGATAAAACAGGAGTTTTTGTAAATAAAGGCTAATTGCCTTTATATGATTGTAGTGGCCCAAACTAAATAAAAAGACACCTTAGTGGCCTAAACTTTAAACTCAACATTTTCGAAAGTCACCTCGAATTTCCAAAAGTTGTAAAACAAAAGTTGTTTACCTAGACCTCTAGAACAACCCCCTTTCGGTTTAATACCCCCTTCTCAGAACACCTAAATAGAAAGGTGAAACTACAGTCTAGTTACACGTAGGAAAGCTTACCAAAGTATTAATAATGAGCATCTCCTCTGTTTTACTTAGATTTCGCATTTCGTGGAAGATGAATAAGCTAAGGATTTCGGGAGAGAGCCATTGTTGACTGCGATCCAACACTGGAGGCTCGGCTAGTGCTACTATTCTGTAAAAAATAATATACAATACGTAACGATATAGGTAATATTATGGTCTAAAATATTGCACACTTAACTAAAATATACTTTTTAGAGTTCCCATTAAAAAGTAACCCTTTTAGAGCCTGCACTATCACCTGTCCGTCTATTGCCAGGCTGTATTTCACGAACCGTGATAGGTAGACAGTTAAAATTTTCACAGATGTTGTATTTCTGTTGCCGCTATAACAACAAAATCACCATAACACAAGCTTCATTTTTTAAATTGTGTCCAGATGCCGCTGTATTCTATGTGCCACAACATTTATTGATGCTTACCTAAAAGCAGGATGTATTCTCTTCACGCCACTGTTGTCGAGTTCTCCCGTGGTGAACCCTGAGGCGACGAGGTCATCGTAACGATCGTGCCGAATGAGGCGAGTGCCGTCGTGTAGTTGCAACTCACGATCGTGCACTAATCTGGAAGTGGTAAACGAAATAAACACGATGGTTAACTGATGGTCGTTAAAATATTTCCAAAGCTTTTTGCAGTAGGTTTGGTCAATGATGATTGATGACTGATGTTCTGTGCAGACCCAAAAGAGTTTGGGGCTTTAGCGGACCCCCTGGGCTCCCGAGAGGGTAGAATCGGGATCATCGTTCAGATAACAGAGAGTTGTGTTTGTTTTTGTATCGTATTTATTGATTTGAGGGTCGTTAAATATATATATGTAATCAAGTCTCTTATAGCAGATAACGGATTTGAAATATCACCCCTATTTAATTGCAGGTTGGAGTATTTTATTCAGAAATCCTAGAGACAAAAACCTTATTTAGCTGTGACAATCTCAGAATTATTGAATTACCTGTGCAAAACAGCCAACGTACTAGCATGAATTCTGTGCAACCCATCAAGTACCGCCAGATGTCCTTTCAAAGCTGCATCGACAAGAGCCGAGTTTCTCCACACAGTGTCTCCATTATCCAAAGTTGTCCTTTGTTGCACCAAGTCTCTGGCTGTCATGTCTTGGTACAGGACTATAGGCTCTATCGTGTAGCCCAATAGGGACGAGAGTTGGTTGACGAGGAGGCTTTTACCACAGCCTTTCGGACCTGTTTTGTGGAAGAAGTGGTATTTAAGGAAATTATTGAATATGCGATATTCCGGATCTAAAAGTGGCATTGAGGTTTAATTTTACACACGATAGGTGAGTGTTTGACCACTATCTCACCTGATGGTAAGTGATGATATGGTCTAAGATGCAACACGTGGCAAAGCAACAAGATCTGACCCGTCTTTCTTAGTGGCTGCACCAAACAATGTATCGGAACGAGTCCCCTTGGCGCTACGACTTAGACCGGTGGGTGATAATATGCCGCGGCTGAAATCTCCCACCAAGAAACCAGTTTCGGCTTTTACGACGGACAGGGGATACCGTAGTCATTTTCTTTTTAAGACTTTAATTAGATCAGACAATATCTTCAATAACTTTTTCACCATCTACAAAATATGTTTATTGTTCTAAAATGTATCAAATTAGTTCATAACATAATTTGTATTAAGATTCTCTTAACTCACCAACAATACAAAAATCGCCAACACTATGACTCAACAACAACTCATTGAGCAACTCGGTCTGATAAGCTGTCTTCACCACTCCCTTGACCTCAACTCCTGGTTTCCTCGTGCCACATGGCAGGGAAAACTGACCCTTGCTGTCATTTATCTCCATATCTACCAAGGCCTGGTTTTCTTTAAAAGTAACGCCTTTCAAAGATATGTTCCATTTAGGTTTGGTTGGCAAGCTCAAGTTTTTGAGCACGGCTTCGACGTTCTTTACGTGTTCTCGGTTGAGGAACGTGTTGTATGGGTACAGGAGATAAAGTAGCTTTGTTATTGGGATGCTGGGATTTCTTTCCTGTAATATAATTGAAAGAAAGTCTATCTTAGTGCTCCTGCGTCCTGGTACTCACGGCCGAGAGAGGATACCGAGAGGTTTTATTGAGTTAACCTCTGGCCGTCCATCACCTCTGGCCAGAGGGAGCCCCACACATCCCCGCAGCTCCCCACGAACGGTGGGACGGTCTATAAGGATGGATTTCTCTTCGATATAAAAAAGGCCAGATAGCATTATAGTTAGATCTGGTTGGATCCGTCGTCAGTCAGTTAGATACGCGATCTTGTAATACCGAAGATCATTGCTATCAGTCTAAAGTGCTATTACGCACAGCGTCAGATCCGTATCCGACACACTATACCGATACCTGTACTACTCCATTAATATTCGTTCTGCTATCAATTTCTGCGATAGCCAAGTGTCTCTTCCCGCTTGAGGGATTGGATTGGAATCAGATATAAATCGAAACCCTCCCTTAACCCTTTTTTCCTTCCTTCCTCCATTATATATCTGACAATAAAATGTCAGCTTTATGTTGGTATTCCTGAATTTTATCGTCAAACAATACCACTTCAAACTCCACATGACTACCATTTTACTAATACGAGTATAAAAAAGGACGTTAACTATCTCAGCGTTAGATTAGAACGCTCGCAAACTAAAAACTTGCAGTGGCCAATACGGAATCGTCGAATTATTGGCTATTTTTCAACTGCTTCATACACAAAGCATTGGGCGATATAGAGTCGTCAGTCTACGAAGGTTGTAACAGTCCCTTAACATGTGACGGTAAACTGAAAGACCCAAAAACATCAGGTTATAATACAAATGATTGAACAGATACGAGTACCTATAACATAGAGTTAAACCTCGTGAGGATAATTTGTACAAATGTAAGGTATAATTTTATGCACCCTATTGTAATACAATCGGGTACAGGAACCATTATGCCTGTGTTATTTATTACTCGGAAAGAAATTGGAACAATATGTGACAGATTTTCATTTTTATAAGGCTTCAGTAGCCCGGCCTGATGTCGTAGTAAAATGTACATGCTTGAATTTGTTTTAATATAAATTATGGATGTCAGATCAGCCGGAATATATTTGTATTTAAGAGTATAAGGTATTGTCGCGAAACGACGTTTTTAAACTTAAGGAAGTTTCTTTAATATATAATGTACTTTGTGGTATGTACTTACTACAAGAAAATAATTCCTGTACTTCGTACTACTAGATTAGGTTTAGGTTCTACCTCTTTTAAAATAAACGTAATTTATTTAATTGTATACTATAATAATAAAACTCAATTTCTTGGACATATACAAGTTTAAAATAAAGTGCTTCTTAAAATAATGTGGTTTTAATAAAGTCAACCGTGGGTTTAAACTAACGTTTAAATTTACGGGTAAAAACATCTTTGCTCTGTATATTATAGTGAAAGAAAGAAAGAAAATATAATTATTAGGATAATTACACAGAAACAAAATATGTTGGTACAGAAACAAAAATAAACAATTTCATAATACATTTTAAACAAACCAGTAAGCCGTGTACGAATTCTAAATGGGCCCACTTTTGCATAAAGCTGGTAATATTGTAAGAACGAAATTTGACCTTAGTCATTTAAAAATATCCTAAATGGAAATTATTAAACACACGATGGCCTATCCTTCATTAACCCAGTAGACAAATAACACCAAACTTTATAACCCCCAAAAATAATTGTTTAGAAAACCCAAAAACTTTTCAAAGCAATAAATCATACCTTTGACCTTGTTCTGACGATGGGATCGCGTGAACAATCCCGGGTGTCTCAAGGACACGCGTGACACTTCGACGATAGTAAAACAAAGAGAGAGCCGTCATTTTCAGGCAGGGTTCCGTTGGTAATATCATTTTATATTCTGCTTTGTTTCGTAAGGCAAAATGTTGGTTTTATGAGTTGCGATGTTATTGGCTTTTGGTTACTGCTTAGGTTACATTTTAAGAAGCGTTTGATTACACTATACTTACATACAGCTTAGGGATTGTTAATCTAAAACTAAGACTAGCGACTAGCGGACATGGAGTTCTCCCGCGCGGTGGCGGTTAAACTGATTGATCCTAACCCTCCTGTAGTCTCAGTCGGTTGTAAAAAAACATTGCCAAATATATTTGCAGAATGATGACTTACCTACTGTCATCATCATCCGAGCGATGTTCCCGGTTGCATCCCTCTCGAGAGTCCGGGATCCGCTGATGACTTACCTACTGTGTCGACTCCAAATACTTTGTAATTTGAGGGTATAGCGGACCCTGGGCACCCGAGAAGGATGCAATTGAAAACCTTGCTTTCTCTAGTGGAGTGCGCTAACCATCTGCGCCACGTAAACTCAAGCGACAGTGTTAATTATAATAAGGAACGAATTATTCTTATTTTTTTAGTTAGGCTCGTGGTGGCGCCATCTACCGTGATTTCCTTACAGAAATTCTACGATTTGCTGTTTTACAATAAACTTACCAAGATTCGTGCAGCAGCCTGAAGGCTGTCTATAGGGAAATCAGGTAGACTGACTTGCTGGAGCTCAGGGCTGATCAACGCATACGCAGCGGAGAGAAGCTGCTCCAGTTTAGCTGCATCCACTTGTGGTGCAAGCTCTTTTAGGGCTGATAGATGTTCCTGGAAAGGTGAAGTCGGTTTAGTATCTAAATTACTGAATATATTTTTAACGCGATTCACCATCGTAAGCCTCGATCCAGCGGGATACACGGGATAAAAAAGGCTATGTGTTCATCCAGATCTCCAGTTATCTGCACACGACGTTTTATCACAATCAGTATAGTGGTTTTTGCGTGAAGGAGCAACAAACGTCTACTTTTTATCTCGATAATCCCACGGGATCTTGACTTACTTGGGTTAAAATTAAGGGGCGAAGCTAGTAAATATATAATTTGTTGTACACAAGAACAGAAAACAAAACACAAATAAGTACATAGAATGAAGACAAACCATAAAAGTTTGAATATTAAATACCAACTATTACCTATTATTACTGTTTACAACATATTATTTAGGGTAATTCAGACCAGCCTTGCGCAATTTATTACATGTAATAGCATCATAATTTCAACGTAACCTACAATACAAAGGAACCTAAATCCCTTCATAACAAGACAGAACTAAACTCGCCGTATAATTTCGTCGTTTCATTTAGCTACAGTTGCGAATTAATTTAGCAAAGACAATTAAACTTGGGCTCGTCATGTCGCGGCTGTCACCATAATTACGGTTATAAAGCTTTAACTATTCTCTTTGTTTGCGTGGCGGTTTTATTTTTATTTACCTAATACCAGCTGGCAGACTTCGAATTGCCTTAGGCAATTTAAAAATTAAAAACATTGACACTGCCACGCCGACTCGATCTCGTCAATAGGCCAGCGTTTGGGGAGTTTCCCTATTAAGCCGCTTTGCAAAAGGTGATGTAACAAATTTTATGATTTAATGTTATTTAGGTATATTAGCTTAATATAAATCTCAGTTTTCGACCTCGGCGCACGACGGGGTATGCCCGATATTTTCACTTTTATGTGTTAAAATGCCGTTTTTTTTTAATATTGTCTCAACAGTAGGTCGTATGACAAAAGAGTATTACACCTTACAAACCTTACATTCCGTCCCTACATGTCAATTCTGTAAGTCTAACAGATTAAAAGTTACAATCAAAAAAAGGATAAAAAATCATCTAAATAAGTCGTTAAACTCTCGCGACATTGTTACCGAGACGCAACTTTAGTGTGTGCATATATACACACACTATAGCTGCGATACGTTTTTACTTCCGTCGGCACTCCCGGAGCGCAACCCGTTTTTTTTAATAAGTTTGTTAAAACGTCCCTCAAAAAATATCTTTTTTTACACTAATATTGTAGCTTCTACCGAATCTAGATATGTAAAAATCTTTTATGTGAACCTTTCAACACAAAAGACCCCGATTGATTAAATAGATTGTTTTTCAAAAACATCCGATTTATGTGACCATATTCAACATTTTATATTGCGACCTAAAGCATTGTGTATGTGAACAGAAACATAAATAACATATTTACGTCCATAAGACCCGATATGTGTCATTAAATCATACTAAAACGCGCATATCTGATCGTTTCCTTCCGTATAAATCTTTCAATAATGCCCAGTAATGGAAAAAATCCTCGAGAGGCAAGTCGAATTTCCGGACAGCCATTGCCTTGCCGAAAGAAAGTGTGTTACCCCAAACTGCAAACTTTCTGACTGTCGATAGTTTAGTCGCCACACTTTTACATTTGCAATGGGGCGAATGAAATATACCGTGTCTTCGTTTTTAGTCTCAACGAATCAAATGAAATAAACTTAGAATAGACTTGAAAGATAAGTAAAAGCTGAAAAGAAAATAGAGCAAATCCAGTAGAGCAAATCCATCCACGGAAGATTTCACTTTCACAGTCGGGAGACTTTCAAGACACTTTCACTTTCACTTTCAAGACACTTTCACTGTCGGGACTCATTATAGGAAAGGTTTGAGATAGCTAGATTCCTGATTTTTAATTGTACTTTTTTGATCGTGAAAATAGTAGACCCGCTCAAGCACGCTAACACGCACGCTTGATAAATCAAAACCAAATCAAAATATGTTTATTCATTTGGATATCACAAAACTCTTTGAATCATCAGTAATCTAATGTTTCTTCGGAACGCGACCCCCAATGAGAAGAAGACACAAGGGGGTTGAAGAACTCATGGGGTTTTTTATAGGATAGGGGTTGGTGATAGGGGTTAGTGATACTTCTGAGTGTCCTACACACTCACAAGCAGCACCAACCCCCATTATATCCGATTCTACAAGCTTACTTATCGCTCGTCTGCAAGTCTAATAACTTGCGAGTACACATTTGTTCCAATTTATTAGCCTCATAAGTAGGTTATAACGAATAACATGGGACCTACTTTCGCAGGTAAAGCGCCTGGAAATAGTGTCTAAGTAAGCATTTTTTACGAACCACTTTTTTGCTAAACCCAACTTCAATACCATAAATAAACGTAGAGCTTAGGTCGAGGACTGTAATGTGATATTATACTTTATAGTAACCACTATTAAGGTTCAATGTTCCGCCTCTACGCTCAAGCTTAGTTGACAGAAGCTATTTCTGTTCGCTAAGGCTTGGCATTTATTAAATGATCGCAAAATCGTAATATGTTTTGTAGATTTATAGGATTACAGTTCATTCATTATTTATGCTGTCGTAAATTGTGAAAATGAAAATGAAATGAAAGTTTATTTTCCAAACAAAATAAGATACAGTTACAAAATTGAGCATTGACCTCCAAACTAGGTTACCCTGTATCTTGGGGATCTCCTTCCTAATAGTAGTACTTAAAGTATCATTCCATACATAGGTATACTGCTAACTAGTTTAGACAAGTAACATTATATACTACTTAGACATTAACATAACAGTGCAGTAATTGTTACTATGTAATACACATCATATCATACACATTGAATTTCGGACACAATCAATATCCTTTAACAAATTAAATACAAAAATACAAAAACAGAAGAATTTACAAAGAAATTTTAAACGTATAGAAGTCCTGAGCACAACACTACTATATGTGTGTGAAACGTTTAATAAATAACATGAGTACGTATTATGTTCTTATCGGAGTCTGAAATAATGTGACTATAATAAATTTTATTACATACAATGTGCAATTATATAGTTATATAATTAGGATTATTGGCGAAGAATTAATAAGTTTTCGGTGGCATCCTGATTCATATTGAGCAGATGATTGACTAGTTTACGTTTACATTTAACACTATTTAGAATATGTATATTGAGGTTGTTATTTAGTGTGTTATAAATATATTTGGACATAAATGCAAATTGGTGCTGGACGTAGCGAGTGTTTGTCGAAAACCCTGTGCAGACTCTGCCTCTCCTTCTTTGTGAGGTCTGTCTGGTGAGATCCAAAGGTGTCAATTTATGTTGTTTAAGAGTAGCCTGTAGGATGTATAATTTCCTTACGGTGAGTAATTGGCACTCCGCATAGAGAGTATCTGTAGGAAACATCATAGGCTTAAAAAAACATAAGCTTTAACACAAACCTTTGAGCTCTCTCCAGTTTGAGGAAAATAGTTTTATAGGCACTGCCCCAAACTGAGATACAGTATCGAATGATGGACTCACATATTGCCCCATACACCATAGTCAAAATTTCGCGAGTTGCGATATATCTAAGCTTTTTAAATATCCATGTTAATTTGCGAACTCTATTAACCATCATTTCTATATGTGACGTCCACTTACAAAGGTCATCTATAATGACACCTAAATATCTGATTTCTCTTGTTTTATTAATGATGGTGCAATTACAACTCGAGCAACAGGCCAAATCACATGTGTGAAATCGTAATTGACGACTATCTGGAGGTTGAGACGGATTTATGATTGTAAAGGCCATGTAGTATGTTTTTTCAAGATTTAAGGTTAGTAGATTCATGTTTAGCCATCGAGCAGTCAGTGCCAAACCCTCCTCTGCCAGGGAGTATACCTCGTTCCAAGAACCTCCCTGAAAAACCAAAGCAGTATCATCGGCAAAACTAAAGACGGAGCCGTTCCGTACTTTAATTGTGCAAAGGTCGTTGATGTAGATTAGGAAGAGACTTGGCCCGAGAACACTACCCTGAGGAACTCCAAAATGCATAGGAACTGCTGATGTTATTATCCACTTTGACGCACTGAACTCTATTTTCAAGATAGCTTTTAAAAATCTGTAACGGAACTCCAAGTATACCACACCTTTCCATCTTGTCTAGAAGGATGGGTACCGAGACTGTGTCAAAAGCCTTTTTTAGGTCTAAAAACACCCCAATAACCTTGCGTTTTTTGTCAACGTGCCGGGTGATATGATCAATAAGTGAATTCACAGCATCCTCTGTGGATCCTTTTCGAAATCCAAATTGAGTTGCTGCTAATAAATTATTACACTCCAAAAAGTTAATGAGTTGAGAATTTAGAATCTTCTCCAAGATTTTTTATATAGGACAGGTAACACAGATATGGGTCTGTAATTACTTGCAATCATTCCATCTCCATTCTTGAAGATGGGATGAATAATCGCTTTTTTGAATATGTCTGGGAATGTACCAGTAGTAATGCATAAATTGTAAATCTTAGTTAAGTACGGGATCAGCACGTGTCGTGCTCTTTTAACAAAGATTGTAGGTATACCATCCCAGCCACTAGCGCTACTATTTTTTAAGCCTAGAATAAGAGATTCAACTTCTCTCTCATTTGTTTCCAGAAGAACTATTGATTTTGTAAAATTAGATGATGGCAGTACTGCTGAATTATTCTCGTTTGTATCGTTGTTTGAGTCTATAATTTTTTGAGCTAAATCTTTACCAACAGAAGAAAAGTAATTATTTACCACATCTAAAGAATTAGACACGTTAGAATCAATGTTAAGCAACTTAGTAGACGATGATTTAAGTTTTTTAGTATTTGTTATATCCTTAATTTTATCCCTCATCATTTTATTGTTTCCAGCAGCTTTTTGTAACTGAGCCTTTTCGTACTCATTTTTTAATTTCTTTAATATAGAGTTACAATAGTTACGGTATCGAGAGTACGTGATTTTGAGCACCTCATCATTGGGCCAATTTCTCAATTTCAAGTGCATACGATCTCTATTACGAATGCAACGCATCATGCCCACCGTTATCCATGGCTTTAGATTTCTTTTGCTGCGCGGAACAACCAGAGTGCGCGTGTTAGCCTTGAGTGATGTCATAATAGCTTGCGTAAGAAAATTTGCTGCTATATTGGGATCAGATTGATTTAAAATACTAGACAGATCTTTGTTTTCAAGGTCTTTGACTGCATTGTCAAAATCATTTTTTATGGAAAACTTTTTATTTTTGCTTTTACTATGGTTAACTTCAGTGTTTACCAGTACAATTTTATGGTCAGTTACAAATGTATTTAGAATTAGACAATCACTTTTATAGTTGGATTTAATAAAAATATGATTAAGACTGCTTTTGTCCGTAGTTAAAAGTGTGTGGGCAGGAAGAAAAACTAGACTGTGAAGAAGTTCAAGATAATCAGGACAGTTGGTGTCTATGTTGTTATTAGGTTTTATATCTACATTTATGTCACCTACGATAAAAACATGATTATACTTTACATTATTTTTTATTATTGATTCAAGTGACTTTAGAAATGATTTGATAATTTTAACTGAGGGTGAACGATAGATGTTGCGTCAGTGATCATCGGTTCTTTAACAACACAGGTGGAGGCATCTTTAACATAAACCACAACTCCATCATTCTGGTTTCTACATCTTTCAGTGTAAAATGTAGTGTAATTGTCTAGTCGAGGAGGTGTTCCGCAAGATTTCAACCAACATTCGGTCAGAATTATAAAATTAGGTTCAACATTGTACATTTGTAAAACAACTTGAAATTGATCGAAATTTTTACGAATACTACGTATGTTCAGGGTCAATATAGTGTTTCCAATCTTTCCAATCAAGGTCTTCGAGCAATCATTGGGGTCGCACGTCACAGCATTAATTAGGCCGTAGTTATCGTCAACGTCCTGAGATATTTGATTAATAGTTGTCCTATCCATTATTAATTAATAAAAACGTAAATGGTAAGCTAGCTGAGCATTTGTAGTCTTCGCAGCAAAGTTTACAAAACATATTCATTTTATTTAATTTTGAATTAATCGGTTGTGAGAGTAGTATTTTACTTAGATTTGTGTTTATGTTTATTGACGGAATTAAGTGTGAATGTGTAAATATAGAAAGTGTGTATAGCTTTACATCATATAGCATGCCTTGCATTGCATGACTGTGCCAAAGAACAATTAGAATATCTTGTTGAACGGAATAGTGCAGTGATAAAATCGTTTCTAACAAACAAACAAAAGCAGTGCTGTAAAAATAATATAAATATATATAATAATATATATATTGTAGTAGGTACTATCTGCTCCCTGCAGTCTTACTCGTGTGAGGCCTGATTGTAACAAATTCGAAATTTAAAAAAGTTCTACTATATTATGTAAATATACCTTCAGTGTACACTTTCAAATACATATTTACCGCCTTACTTATAAACAATGATTAACACATGCCTAAGTTATGTAAGTTTAACTCTGTCTGTGAAACTTCGAAACTTCAAGTCACAATAAAAGACAAACGATACATAGTTTATGCAGGTGTTAATCATCGTTTATAAGTAAGGGGCTTATGTATTCTATTCTAATACAATCCCGCGGTTTGACCCCCGTATTTATATGGGTCCTATCTACCCGCTATAAGAAAGGTACCTTAGAAATCGCCGCGGGATCAGGAGTTATACATTGAAAAAGCTTAAATCAATAGACAGCATAAAGTAAACTGCGCACTAATCTAGTGGCATGTTAACGGCGCATTAAGGCGTCGCCACACGAAACAATTTACCCTCAATTAACACAAGCCGTGTATTAATTCTGACAACTCATTAGATTTGAGAGGGGAGTTTATGCGTACCTAGCTTCATTTAGGGGTAGTTTGATGTGTTAATATTGCAATAAGGGTTTTAACCGTAGTTATTGAAAAGTGGTTGCTTGGCGCTACTAATTGTTTTTAACCCCCGACGGAAAAAGAGGGGTGTTATAAGTTTGACGTGTCTGTCTGTCTGTCTGTGTGTGTATCTGTCTGTGGCATCGTAGCTCACAAAAGGATGAACCGATTTCAATGTAGTTTTTTTTGGTTGATAGGTGACTTTTGTCTTCGCTGCATTTGTGCCATACAGCCGTCAAACGAAAGTTTCACCGAATTATTAGAATGTTATATGTTTGACTTGTACCTTTACAATACCACGCATTCGTAGGACTCACAACAAGAGTATTGTTTATTGTATTTATTAATATAATATGTATAAAATAACTTAAAATTTTGTGTAAGTATTTCACTACGTATATGTGTGACACTATTATTTTATATTTTCAAGTACCTTTTCTCCTGTCCAAACACCCTACCTTTCATCTTTTTTCGCTTCTTGTCCATCCAAAGGTTGCCTGGAAGAGATCGCTTTAAGCGATAAGGCCGCCCATTGTGCCACCTAGATTAAAGTTATTTATGTTTTTCTTTTTATTGTAATTTTTTGTTTTTGGTGTTGCAATAAAGAATTAATCAATCAATCAAGAGTTGGCATATTAACGCGAGTGATGATGTTGAATGGATGGTACTTTAATATTGTTATTTTTTAATTTACGAAGTTAAGGTACCTATTGATGTGACGAATTAAAGTGTTATGACAAACCTACTCAGGTTTTTTGACACTTCATATTATTTTTGTAATTTTTTTTGGCCTAAAAAAGCGCCATTGGCACGGATTTAGATAGAGGTTAATGTACGAAATCGTTCGTGCAAAGTGATCGTGGTATGGGTGTTTTATTGTACCACAATAAATGTTGTCTTGGCAAATAAAAACAAAAACAAGTAGCCAGAATCATCTAATATTTCAGTTCGCCGCAAAACAAAATGTGAAAGCAAAAAATATAATAAATGTCCACAATAATGTCTGCAATAAAATAATAACTATAATAAGTAATAAAAGTAAATGCAATCTACAGTTTCTTAATTATTTGTTTTTGTGGGTAAATCCATATCATTTAAACAAATTTGAGCTAAAAAGATGTTTTTCAAATGATTTCTACCCTCCGCACTAGTTAAAACTGTGTTGCGGCAGGAGTAGGTTCACCTAAACCACATTCTTTAACACTTCTGTTAAATGTTAATACAAGTATTCAAAAACATAACGTACCCATTCAACAAAAATATTGAATAGATGTAACAAGATGCACTTTGTAATCAACTTATTGGGTAGGTATAGATCGAGCGACCGGCCGGTCGACCGGCCACTAGATCATAGACTTAAGAATATTTTGGTTGTAAGAACTTACACTAATAAACGAGGTATGATTTTTTTTATATGTAATTTTTTTTTTTTTTTTCTTTTAAATTTCATCCTTTATAGTTATATTATATTGGGTTTACAAAAATAAATTAAAAATACCCTTCTTTATAACTTATTTTTCCTTAAAATAATGAAATCAAAAACGCTTAAAAATATATTTTGTTATAAAGATAACTATAATAATTGTCATTAATTCCGCCCAATACCCATCATACATCTTATGTTATATATATAAATATTTCTTATATAATCTATCATTAGTTATGTATTTATTATTAGTATCATTAGTTATGATATGTTATATCTAAACATTTCGCTTCGATAAAAACGTTTATTAAACCTACTTTAGTTAAAGTTGTCATTTTTTGTCTCTTTCCACACCTTTTTTGAAAGTCATCAAGATAGCTAATCGACTAATGAAAGTTCGAGCGTGACGTAAAAAATATATATCTACAGGAGTGACGGAGACAGAGGAAGCGATATTAATGTACGAAATTCTTTCTGCATAGCGACTGCTCTTTAGTTCTCTGTCAGCACCCCTATCTTGAGTTAACACGTAAATACATGCACTGGCACGCTAACAGTTTGGACATGGTCTCCAACGCAAAATATAGGCTCGTGCGGCCAACCAGTGCAGCGCGGCGCGGAGCGCTGCTTTACAAATACTTACGTATCAACTCATGGTAGGAGTACTGAGGTAATTCGTTGAAAGATGTTATCAGGTCTACTACCTACTTCCCCTAAACTAAACCAATTTTCCGCTAAAACTACTTATTTGCCGTCGTAAAGCTACTGGTTCGTGTTACTAAACAGTTTCGGAGGCCGAAATTATGCAAAACATTTAACTTTGCGTTATAAGTAACTTAAGATGTCCCTTCATAGCTGTGAAAATTGATACGATTACAAAATTATTTATTAAAGAACTTTTTTTTATTACATCGCATATCCTATCGCTTACGGTCCTGCTTACCTTGCAAATGCGGTATTTATATACCGCTTTATAACCGACTTCTAAAAAAAGGAGGACATTCCCAATTCATCGGGATTTTTTTATAAGGACTGAAACGCCGCCGGGGATGTAATTTTAACGGTACCTATCGCTACAATTGCAAATCGACCCCTCTCGCCTTATTGGGCTTGATAGCCCATTAGCCTATTGGGATTGATGGCTAAATCTCATTGGCGTGTGTGAACAGACTGATCAGATCATACGACAATCACATTTACGCCCCGGTTTACATATAGGCCTCAAAAGTGGGACTCTGGAGTTTTCCGATAATTATTTAAGCATCATAAACCCCTTCAATAGAATATCAAACCGCTAACATTGAATGTTAATTAAAACCAGCCAAGTTTGTTGTATGTGCCAAGCCTAACATTTTTTTCGGTTTTTATTTCGTCTGTGAAAATGTCAACTGTGTAGCCGGTATTACGGTTTATGAGAACCAGCTTGGTAACAGACAGACCGACGTACAGTGGTGTCTTAGAAACAGGGTTTCATTTTCAACGTTTGGATACAGAACTCCCTAACTTATAAACGATGACTAAGTTTATGTAACGTTTGTATCTGTCTGTCAAGTTTGAAACATCATGTCACAGTAAAAGACAAACGTTACATAAAGGTAGTCATCGTTTATAAGTAAGAGGGTAAAACAATAGTGTTTAAAAGTGGCAAAAGTTTAGAAGGACCGCCTTAAAACTTTTCAGTGTATAAATTAAAATTAGAATTTAAAGTGGTGATGTCGGGAGTCAGGTTCGAAATTTATAGTCTGTGGTGGCCTCCTTGAATGTACGATCGTAGATATTGCTAATAATTTATGTTATTTTGCGTGGAAGTTGCAAATTGATAGGTAATTTAGAATACGCAATATAAAGTTGCTCGAATTATGGAGGTCAAATTAAATTGTTTTATTTAAGCGAAAAGGCTCTACTACTGTAGGTATTTAACCGCCGCACTCAGAGACATTTAATGGGTACTTAAACTATAGTAAGTAACGAACGATGATTAACACTTGACATTTTCAAAAAGAAAATCTTTACCATTACGTACATGTCTCTGAGTGCGGCGGTAAGACAGTCGCGAGGCGCTAACTAATTAGGTAAACTGTGGTATTACTTATATTTCAAACTTGCTGCATCCCGCGGTTTCACTCCCGTAACTCCCGATCCCGCACAAATCTCGAAAACCCCTTTCTTAGAGACCTTAGGGCGACCTGAACAACTCTAAGACAGTTGTTGCGCCTCGGCGCTGTTATTCACATCACTATACGATAAGAAGTAGGTCCAGATATTCTTCCCTCAGTCTACATGCGACAATAAAAAGTTGTAATGCATTCGAATTACCACAATATACAAAAAAAGAACTCTATAAAATCCCTAACAAAGTTAGATTACGAGAACAAATCGTGAAAAGAGAAAAAAAAACACAACAACACGAAAAAAAAGTTGGAAACTTGTAAAATTGGAGTTATAAATCGCGTGGCGGAATAAAAAGACCTTCAAACAAGATTAAAACTTTTGTCAAGTTAAATACGCCGCGAAGCGAACAGAAACTAGGTACTCGGTAAGTTTAAATAAGCATTGAACAAGAATGTAAGATTTCTATCTAACGAGAATACTATGTCAAGGATCTTAGGTAATTTGGTAAATTGATAGTTTTTAGGTTTATATAGTAAACAAGAAACCCTTAAGAGTAGTGCACAGCAAATACGTTTCAGAGTTTTAGGTATTTTGCAAAGTTATTGCTATCTCAACGCTCTCCTCTGCCGCCTTCGCTGTGAGTTTCGATGCGTGAGTGTCTATGCGCGCACACATCTAAACAATCTACTTCACCGCCCGCACGCTGCACACTTCCGCAATCGCTCGCTTCAGTTCATCAGTCGACGCGCTACAACCACGAGAGTTACCTTGTTTCACGTTGTTTGGCTTGCAACAATAATTGTGATTTACAATAACCGTTTCATATTATGATTACAATCTAAAAATAATATTCCAAACTAGTAGTTTACATTTAATGACTTACCTACCTACGTACGACCTATTCGTAGTTTTATTTAAGTATATCATTCGTATTATTAGAATTAATTTAAGTAAATACTACTATGATATATTTTATAAAATTACCCACATTTTTAGGGTTCCATAGTTTTAACAATAGTAATACTTTCGTCATGTCCGTCCGTCAGTGTTCTGCTTAGCTCAATGACACTTTGTAGGTACCTACTAGAGAACTTTGAAAAAAAGTATGCTTCAAAAATGCAAAATATTTTGTAAATACTTATTCCAAAAATTATTATTATTTACAAAAAGATTTTGTAAATACTTATAGGTAATGAATACGAAAACACCTGGCTGACCAGAAACAAACATGTGTCAGACATACAAATGTTAGAGCCAGTTTACATGTGGGGAGCCGAAGGCGACCTGTCACATACACACACACAGAGCCAGTTTTATAGATCCCGAATAAAATGTCAGATAGCTCATTCGAAGGATTTCGACAGTGCTTTCCATATATTTTATGTCATTTTATCTTCTGAATAGACAATCTGACACTTGACGGGGACCCGTGAAACTTCAACTACCCTTAGTTTTCACCTTTCTATATTTTTCTTGTGAAAACAAATACATAATTGATTGTTTTTAAGCTTTGAATTGTCGATCTAGAAAAATAAATGAATCCTAAATTTTATGTCTTTGGCTTTTATTTATTACTCTTGTTTAGCATAAAAAATGTCATAATATAAATAGGGACCACTTGCTAGTTCGTTCGTCTGTCTATTATGGCCCATTTTTTCAGGAACGGATAGAACTATCAAGTAAAAATGTACATGAAATACCTACTAAAGGTTATATACTTAGGCTGTAAAATAATATTTTACAATGATCGATCAAAAGATAGGACAATTTATAAATAAGTATACCTACCTTCATAGGAGTGTACCGAACTCTCGGCGCACGAGTCCATCTCGCAGTTGACGTTTTTAGGGTTCCGTAGCCAAATGGCAAAAACGGAACCCTTATAGATTCGTCATGTCTGTCTATCTGTCCGTCTGTCCGTCCGTATGTCACAGCCACTTTTTTCCGAAACTATAAGAGCTATACTGTTGAAACTCGGTAAGTAGATGTATTCGGTGAACCGCATTAAGATTTTCACACAAAAATAGAAAAAAGTACCAAATTTTTGGGGTCCCCCATACTTAGAACTGAAACTCAAAATTTTTTTTTCATCAAACCTATACGTATGGGGTATCTATAGATAGGTCTTCAAAAATGATGTTAAGATATCTAATATCATTTTTTTCTAATCTGAATAGTTTGCCCGAGAGACACTCCCAAAGTGGTAAAATGTGTGCCCCCCCCCCCCCCTTTACTTCTAAAATAAGAGAATGATAAAACTAAAAAAAATATATGATGAAAATGAAAAGGTTGCCTGGAAGAGATCGCTTTTAGCGATAAGGCCGCCCATTGTACCTATTTTAAAATTAGCTGTAAGTTTTTGTTTTTGTAATGTGTTTTGTAAATTTTTGGTGCAATAAAGTTTTTATCTATCTATCTATCTATCTATGATGTACATTACCTACTATGCAAACTTCCAACGAAAATTGGTTTGAACGAGATCTAGCTAGTACTTTTTTTTTAATACGTCATAAACCGTAAATCGCAATTTTCCTTTCATTCAATTCAGAAATGTACGGAACCCTTCGTGCGCGAGTCCCACTCGCACTTGGCCGGTTTTTTTTAATTCAGTAATTATTTACAAATAAGTTATACCTACCTACATGTAAGTGTACGGAACCTTCGGCGCACGAGTGTGACTCGCACTTCACTGTTTTTCTATTCAGAAATCCATTACAAATAGGTAAGTATACCTACCTACATACATACATTATATGTGAGTGTACGGAACCATCGCCGCACGAGTGTGACTCGCACTTGACTGATTATTATTTATTAATTCAGAAAATAATTACAAATAGCTACTAATAGTGGATAATTACCATAACAGAAGGTAATTAGTAATTACAAATAGTTACCTACCTACATACATGTGAGAGTACGAAACCATCGGCGCACGAGTCTGATTCGCACACTAGTTGCAAATAAATTTACAAGTAAATATACTTACATATACTATAATACCTACCTACATACCTTATAAGACCAAAATGCAAATATCAAATTTTCTTACTGTCATCGACATTTTTTATACTATCCCATCCCTAGTGTCGATATTACAGTACCTAAGCATCCTTAGTGCTATTGCTTGTCTGTATATGATACCTTGCCCCCAACCCCCCTTGTGCCCGATATCTGCCGATAGAGATAGTTGCAGCTCGTGAGATTTGTAGGTACATTTTTTGATAGAATTTGCGTTCTGGGAGAAACCTTTTTTCCACCCTTAAATTGTAACAAAATTATACGTTATTGATGTCAATCGCTTAAATAGTTTGTATTCTATGTCTGTACGTTTTGATTTTCTTTTAAAAGTTTTTTGTTTTACTAAAATACTGACATATATTAGTCATAGTTTTAGCGCTAAAATATGCTTGGTTAAGGCGCATAAAACTTTAAAATGATTAAAAAAAATGAAAAAAGGAAAACGTAGGAACCTAGTTTATTATGAGTTAATAACACTAAAAAAAAATCACCGAAATCGGACAATTTTAAGGGGTGGAAAACAGGTTTTTCTTTTTGTATGAAGAAGTACGCGTCGAGTGATCCTCTTAATGTTTCGTCGCACGTCTGTCCGTCTGTCTCTCCGCGGCTTCGTTCAGGCACGCTTTCTAATATGGAGCTGTAACTTTGTATGAGTATACATAGGTATTGATCACGCCGACAAAGTGATATAATAAAAAAAAATCATTTTTAAGGGTACCTTCTCTATATGTGAAATGAGGATGTTTTTTTTCTCATTTATCCCCCGTGGGGGCCTCGTTAGATAGGCCTTTTTTTCCTTGATTTTGATTTGATTTGATTAGGAATCCGTTTTCGAAATATTGAGCTTCAAATCCAAAGTGCTATTTTTAGAGTCAAATGTACCCCCCTCTAACACATATAATAGTAATCTACTATATAAAAATAAGTCGGGTTTTCCTTCCTGACGCTATAACTCCAGAACGCACGAACCGATTTCCACGGTTTTGCATTCGTTGGAAAGGTCTCGGGCTCCGTGAGGTTTATAGCAAAGAAAATTCAGGAAAAATTTAATTATCTATAATAATTTATAAGGCAAAACAACGTTTGCCGGGTCAGCTAGTACTACATATAATTAAGTTTAAAAAAATATTATCACAGCTGACCAGTCTCTTAAAATTTACGAGTAATGAAAAGAAAAACAATGAACAAATTCCAATGAAAACTATGTAAGGTTGTAACGACTTATTCCAAATTGCAATCCCTGTTATTTTATGGAAACTACGAAACCCTACACTGCGCGTGGCCCGACAAGACACGCACTTGCCTAATTTTTTTGTTTTAAACAGATGACCCTTTGACCACTACCTCATCTGATACTATGTAATGATATGGACTTAGTCTTAGACCTAGGCTTCTAGATGAGCGTGCTACATCTTAGACTCTAAGATGTGGCATGCAAGTGGATGTGGCAAGAAGAAGGAAGACAGTAGTAGAACAAGATCTGCTGTATCGTCGATACCATCATGGCTTTCCCATCAGGCGAGGTGAGGTGAGGACATTATGAGTTAGGGGGCGAACGGCGAAGGTCCCTTTTGATACTGGGACTAGGGCGCATTCGCCCCTTCTCTAATTTGTTAGTGGTCAATTGGTGCCACGTTTGTTTAAAATGTGGGCCCAGACTACAAACACATTTCACTTGACCGATTTCAGTAGATCAGGAAGAACGCCCTCGACCCTCACTCACGTTCCTTGTCGCAGTTTCGATTCCTATCTAGCGAGGTAAGGGTGTCATCGCGTGTACGACCGCCTTTAGAGGACAACCACCGCTTCTGTACAACAGTCTTACACCGTAAGGACACGGGGGAACACGTGTGTTTACAATTTAACGTATTTCGAACGATCGAATTATAAATAAATCGGGGAATTTCGAACGATCGAACTAAAATAATTCGGAATTTAAATATTTGAATTTTGATCGCGGAAATTCGTAGCTTTGAAGTGATTTCGTAGCGGTTCTGGTGCTACGAGTCGTAGCAGATCGAATGAAAACAACATAAGGATATTTTTTCGTAGAAGCAAGTAAGTTTATTTTGGACTCCCTTGGTACGGTGTTAGTTTAGTGGTCTTTCCGAGCACGACATTCTTTTCGAATCCTGACTTCGAGTTGTAGCCACAACTCGAAGTCAGGGTCGAAGTCAACAATCGTTTATATTATTTTTTAAAGAGTTAATATTTGGACATAATACTGTCGAACTGTATGCAAAACACATACATTCTCATCAGCCCCGGTACCGGGACGTAGACCGGGACGGATCGACCTATCGACTTACCCAAAACCTAGAAGTAAAACTTAAAATGTTGTCTTCAGAAAGTTAAAGCAACACTGCGTTCACTGAGGGTCTTTTTAAACTTTCCTTATAAGTAGGTACGTTAAAAACCATACGAAAATGTTTTTTTTTTCGGTTTTCGCGATGTTAACATGAAATAAAACTCACGAAACGTTAAAAAACGCGATTAAAACGCGAATATCCTTTTTTCTAGAGAAATTTAACCATAGAAATGTCATGTTCTTACACAGTGGAACACAAATTTGACATAGATATTCAACAGCCGTCTTTTTTGCTCTCACTTAAAATGACATAAGTACCTACCTACCTCTTGATTCAAACTCAAGGTAATTAATTTACCGCCGAATACAGAAACGCTACTAAAAAATTGAGTTCTACTTAAACAATTAAGCAGCTCTCAAACTCAAAATTCCCACACTAATTTTGAATTTAGAAGCTGCTCAATTATTTAAGTTCGCTTAAAATTTTAGGTGGCGTTTCTGTATTCGGCTGTGAGCCTTACTTTTAGAAGCAATGAAAATCAAAGAAGGCGCATCTAGAACTACATTTTTTGTGACACATCACTAGTTTTATCTATCGCTTTCACTCAATCAAAGAACATAAAAAACCGCCCCCTTTGCTTCGAAAGCACCCCCTTGCGTTACGACGCGGTTACCCAAGTAACAGCCATTGCAAGTCACTGTCGAGCGTTAATTGAATGTTCAATTAATCATACCCCAACGAGCAACAGGCAGGGTTACTTAGCTTAGTTAGGTACGTGGAAAATGTGAAAAATAAAACAAGTAGTTAAACTTATTGCCGATCGTTTTTATTACTTCGATCGTCTTTTGTAACTGATTCGATCGTCTTTGGTTACTGTTTTGATCGTCTTTTGTTTCTGTTTTTGTAACGATTATGTTTTGTTATTATTGTTACTGTTCCGATCATTTTTTGGTACGGTTTTGATCGTCTTTTAGTTCTGGTTCGATCGTTTTTAAATCTGTTTCGAACGTTTTTTGTTTCTGTATCGTTTGTCTTTTGTTTCTGTATCAATCGTCTTTTGTTTTTGTATCGATCGTCCTTTGTTTTGGATTCGATCGTTGTATAGGTGTAGCGGTTACATAGGTGAAAAAGAGAGTCTATGGAATTCAGAAAAGAGGTTCAGTTTTGCATCTCGGTTACTGAATCTACGCGTAAAGTACTAGTTTGAATAATTACTTTAGAGTTCACTTTGAGTAGGGTATTACAATACACACATATTATTATTATTATTTTGTTTAAAAAAAAAATCTTTTACATAGGTACTTGACAATAAATATTCTTGATTCTTTATAATGGAATTCTGAAAAGTAACGCTTAATTCAATCAATTATAATTAAGATATTTTCTATCGGCTTTAATTCAGATATTACGTCCGCTCGCGGCAATAGAAAATTATTTTTAAAAAAATTAAGCAAATACCACAATTAACAATACACTACAATCTACATCAATGAGCCCCGCTAGCTAACATTTTGATAATATGTGGGATTTTAATACAAAATATTACTTGCATACATTTCTGAGACAATTGTGTCAAGAATTTAGGACAAAACTGCCACGAGTTTCCCTGCAATTTCTAAGTAACATAAAAGGGCAACATCAAAATAATTAAATCGTAAAAATAAACACATAAAGCAAGAACGAAAAACCAAAAACTTGCTAACAGCACTTAATGTTTGGTTTCAGAACCACACCGAACTCCGGCAAATGACACGAATCAATTATGAAGAAACTTAGTCGCGCACGCAGTAAGCGTCGCGTGACCCAACGCGTTACAACTTAGCCCTCGAGTGTGCCTCGGAACATGCCAGTGCGTTGGCAATCTTCCCAACGGCCTATGTACGTAAGGACAGTGTGGGTCGACGGATTCCGGCACGCAATACTCTCAGAAGAAGACCCATATTTCTTTAAACAAAAACGAAGGCCGCACTCTTCAGCGAGTACCACACAAAACCCTTCCCCACTCAGCCAGCATTCCGACGAATACGGAAACTGCATACGCAAATTAAACCTTGTCATCAAGACCGGTAAATCCTTCATTGCTAAACGACCGAAGAGCTCACGTCAAGCTGATATCGAGGAGCTGGACTTAAGCGACGCAGAACAGGATTCGAATGAAGATTTAGTACTGAAAGCGAGCCCGCAACCGATCAACGACAGCAGATACGACATCTACTCTTATCTCACAATGAAAAACATACGCAACAATAAAACCTCAAGGTTGGAAACGAAAGAAAACACCGAGTTGTCGGAAAGAGTACTCCAATGGTTAGATTTGGCTGGAAAAGTAGACTTACTCGCACCAGAGAACACGGAACGAATGGCGCAGCCACGGCACAGTTGGCCAGAGTTGCAACGTAGACATAATTTGTTGAAATCGAAAACAGCTATCGACATACGAGGAAAAGAGAGCGGGAAAACTCACTCGCCGAAAACGTGCGACAGTTCAAAAGACCAACAAAACGGTTATATCGATCGTCACGAATTTTATGTGCCAACGTCTGCGAACACGATAGAAAACTACGCGAAACAGTCACGGAACGTCAAAATCACGCCACGGTACGACAGTCAACCGAAAACCCGGGACTTTGGCAAACAGAGAAATAAAGAGTTGAAAACTGTAGTCGAGACGAGGCAAAAAGTTGCAAACGAAAGGAGCGCGGTGGAAAAACAGTACGCCGACATGTTGAATAAGAAGTTAATACCGGATGTTAGTAAGAATGTTAAAAAGCAAGTTCACATATTCATGCCCGATATGCCTAAGAAACCAGCTTCAAGTCTATCGATCACTACAAATAGAACTGAAAGTCTGTTATCACAAATTTCCAGGAAAGTTTAGTACAATAAACATTTTACAGCGACCGCGGCGTTCAATAACAATTCCTGCATTGTGAATTATGGATGCCGGATCTATAAATTCGTAATGCTATAGCAACCCGCATTCACGTTACATATTGAGGGGTAATTTATTACATTTCGAACCTGTGTAGACAGAGAGGTACCTCCTAAAACGTTAGTACGATTTTATGTATGTCTATAATATATGAACCTACTTACAGTAGGGATTTTTTAGCAATATCAATAAAGGAATAAGATTTTTGTTACATTCTCTCCAAAACTATTTTAAGTTTAGAATTACGTCCTCTCCTATAACAGATAATTAGTTTCTGGAGATATTTAACTGGATTTAAAAACTGTCTCATGGATGAAAAGTTTGAATATTAAAAATAATATATGTCTTTTAGAAGTTAAAGCCCGTTAGAAATTCTCCAGAAACTAAGAATTTAAAAGTGCCATTTAGAATGATTTTAAGCGATTGATCTGATGATTGATCACTACATCTGTATCGTTCATGAGTCTTTAAAAATAATTTTGATTATTATGCTCTTCGCGAAAATACCATTACGTCGAAACCGAAACCAAAATCGGTAAAATTTTGGAAAGTTTAAAATAACTACCGATCACATAATCACCATTTCTACCCATATGATGGCAGGGGGGGGGGGTTAGGGATGTTAAAATGCTGTTGTGCTTACTTACAACATTGGAATCTTCAAGTCTCCAAGTCTACAGTGAATAGGTTTCTTCTAGGCAAGCATGTTACACGGTCGACCTCATCGTCGCTTGCATTTGACCTTATCTCACTGGATGGGAATTAAGTGAGATGAGGTCCAATGCAAGCTTATCTCAAGCAAAGAATTACTTAAATAAAATACTCATTTAAATACGGCCCCTAGTAATTACAATGTGTTGACTCACTCCATAGCCGACAGTAGCGACATCTCTGGCCTGGAACCACGACCGCAGCGGAGGGTCCAGCGGCTGGCCGGAGTACCGCGGCACTGGCAACCCTAGCGCTATCACTCGGAACTACAATGTGTTGACTCACTCCATAGCCGACAGTAGCGACATCTCTGGCCTGGAACCGAGACCGCAGCGGAGGGTCCAGCGGCTGGCCGGAGTACCGCGGCACTGGCAACCCTAGCGCTATCACTCGGAACTACAATGTGTTGACTCACTCCATAGCCGACAGTAGCGACATCTCTGGCCTGGAACCGCGACCGCAGCGGAGGGTCCAGCGGCTGGCCGGAGTACCGCGGCACTGGCAACCCTAGCGCTATCACTCGGAACTACAATGTGTTGACTCACTCCATAGCCGACAGTAGCGACATCTCTGGCCTGGAACCGCGACCGCAGCGGAAGGTCCAGCGGCTGGCCGGAGTACCGCGGCACTGGCAACCCTAGCGCTATCACTCGGAACTACAATGTGTTGACTCACTCCATAGCCGACAGTAGCGACATCTCTGGCCTGGAACCGCGACCGCAGCGGAGGGTCCAGCGGCTGGCCGGAGTACCGCGGCACTGGCAACCCTAGCGCTATCACTCGGAACTACAATGTGTTGACTCACTCCATAGCCGACAGTAGCGACATCTCTGGCCTGGAACCGCGACCGCAGCGGAAGGTCCAGCGGCTGGCCGGAGTACCGCGGCACTGGCAACCCTAGCGCTATCACTCGGAACTACAATGTGTTGACTCACTCCATAGCCGACAGTAGCGACATCTCTGGCCTGGAACCGAGACCGCAGCGGAGGGTCCAGCGGCTGGCCGGAGTACCGCGGCACTGGCAACCCTAGCGCTATCACTCGGAACTACAATGTGTTGACTCACTCCATAGCCGACAGTAGCGACATCTCTGGCCTGGAACCGAGACCGCAGCGGAGGGTCCAGCGGCTGGCCGGAGTACCGCGGCACTGGCAACCCTAGCGCTATCACTCGGAACTACAATGTGTTGACTCACTCCATAGCCGACAGTAGCGACATCTCTGGCCTGGAATCGAGACCGCAGCGGAGGGTCCAGCGGCTGGCCGGAGTACCGCGGCACTGGCAACCCTAGCGCTATCACTCGGAACTACAATGTGTTGACTCACTCCATAGCCGACAGTAGCGACATCTCTGGCCTGGAACCGCGACCGCAGCGGAGGGTCCAGCGGCTGGCCGGAGTACCGCGGCACTGGCAACCCTAGCGCTATCACTCGGAACTACAATGTGTTGACTCACTCCATAGCCGACAGTAGCGACATCTCTGGCCTGGAACCGCGACCGCAGCGGAGGGTCCAGCGGCTGGCCGGAGTACCGCGGCACTGGCAACCCTAGCGCTATCACTCGGAACTACAATGTGTTGACTCACTCCATAGCCGACAGTAGCGACATCTCTGACCTGGAACCGCGACCGCAGCGGAGGGTCCAGCGGCTGGCCGGAGTACCGCGGCACTGGCAACCCTAGCGCTATCACTCGGAACTACAATGTGTTGACTCACTCCATAGCCGACAGTAGCGACATCTCTGGCCTGGAACCGCGACCGCAGCGGAGGGTCCAGCGGCTGGCCGGAGTACCGCGGCACTGGCAACCCTAGCGCTATCACTCGAAACTACAATGTGTTGACTCACTCCATAGCCGACAGTAGCGACATCTCTGGCCTGGAACTGCGACCGCAGCGGAGGGTCCAGCGGCTGGCCGGAGTACCGCGGCACTGGCAACCCTAGCGCTATCACTCGGAACTACAATGTGTTGACTCACTCCATAGCCGACAGTAGCGACATCTCTGGCCTGGAACCGAGACCGCAGCGGAGGGTCCAGCGGCTGGCCGGAGTACCGCGGCACTGGCAACCCTAGCGCTATCACTCGGAACTACAATGTGTTGACTCACTCCATAGCCGACAGTAGCGACATCTCTGGCCTGGAACCGCGACCGCAGCGGAGGGTCCAGCGGCTGGCCGGAGTACCGCGGCACTGGCAACCCTAGCGCTATCACTCGGAACTACAATGTGTTGACTCACTCCATAGCCGACAGTAGCGACATCTCTGGCCTGGAACCGCGACCGCAGCGGAGGGTCCAGCGGCTGGCCGGAGTACCGCGGCACTGGCAACCCTAGCGCTATCACTCGGAACTTGTCGTCCACTCTCACCAGCCGCCATTTCTTTACTTCTTCTTCTCCATGTTCCTGTAGAAATAAAGTACCTAATTAGTTATGGTTCCATGCCCAGGGAACCTTTGGTTTACTAAGACTCCACTGTCGGTCTGTCTGACGGCCTCAGTGGCGCGTCGACTGCAATGCAGAAGGTTGCGGGTTCAGTTCCCCCCAGGTACAAGTATTTGTGCTTAAAAATAAATATTTGTTTCTGGTTTGGGTGTTTTCTATGTACCATATGTATGTATTTACAAAAATATGTAATAATGTAGTATATCCGTTATCTAATACCCATAGTACATGTCCAGTTGCTTAGTTTGGGGCTAGAATGCAGCTGTGTGTAACGTCGTGCAATATCTATTTATTTAAAAAATCTTACTTTTAGTAGTTTATCGTATCTAGCAGCTGGAATCAGAAACCGTCCATCTTCCAGGTGCATTTCCCTATTTTCCAGCAGGTTGTTCAGAACCGGCAGCACGTTACGTTCTGCTTTCTCGATACCTTCCAGCACAAGTATCCTGCCTTCCACTGCTGCTCTTACTGCACTCTAGAAGAAACATCACACGATGCAATGAGAAATAGAGTGTTGCATAACCACTTACTCAGTGGACCGACGCCATTGTAGCGGCTGGTTAAAGGCGCCTCGGGATTGCAATTTGTGGCGTCGCGTCGTATGGGCAATGTGAGGCTACAACAGCTATGGTTGCTACATCAAAAACTTCCCATCGTATATTGGACGACACAGAGGGGGTAATTAATGTATTACAAACAATATCTAAAATTTCATTTCAACATGATTACAACGCAACAAATAAAATGGGTTTTTTTTTTTAATTGCGTTTTGGTTTTTATGCTCGGGAACATTGCCTGATTGGCTCCTTTATATTAAAAGGCACTAATTTATTTTAAATGCGAAAGATTAGATGTTTGCTTATTGGTTTGGGTGTTTGTGCTTTAATTACCACTAATACTATAATGCGACAGTTCCGATGTTTGTTTGGATGTTAGTGTTTTAATTACGCAAAAACTACTGAACTCATTGCAATAAAACTTTGTATGCAGATAGCTGGAGATCTGGATTACCACTAAGGCTACGATATTCCCACGGGATCGGGACTTACGCGGGTGAAACGCCGGGGCGCTTCTAGTTAAAAATAAACCGACGAACCTGATCAAAATATTTAGCAGTAGAGTTCTGAATCTCTCTTCTTTGCTTGAGATCTGCTTCTGTGGTATCCCTGGATAGGGCTACATACTCTAACTCTCTTTGGGTTAACTCCAAATACTGTAGGGCTACTTTTCTCCTAGAAACATTTGGAAGAAAGAAACATTTAAAAGCCTAGTTACATATTAAAAAATGTGTTTTGAATATTTACAAAGCATGGAATATTTTATAACATTAAATTTGAAGTTCTATTGAGTGTACCTGCTTGGGCCAGGCCTGCCGAGAAGAAACATGTCCTGCCCTAGTATATCCTTCTGCATCATCCATCTTAAGTTTCTTAAAGTACTCTGTGATACACTAAGTTCTGATTTTTCAATCACTGAAATAAAGAACAGTAAATTTCTTTATGTTGAAATGGTTGTACTGATTTTTATAAAATTCAGAATTACAGATGACTACTATCTGGTAGTAAACACAAAAACAAATACAAAATAATTTATTCAAAAACACAAAATATAAATAACAATAGGTGTGGGAGCTCCTTTGTTAAGTTATAAAACTTGTGTTATGGTCAAGGCTAAGCTGTCGTCAATGAGCACACTCGTCTAGAAGGTAGGAAGATGGCAGTGGAACAAGACCCTGTGTTGATAGTGACTGCACCGGTCTACATGTTGGAAAACCGGCCATTAGGTGGTAATGAGCCACGGCCGAAGCCGAGGCCGACTCTAACCAAACTCATTAAAACTCGGGCTACAGGTTTCTGGATTTTGCAGGCAGCAGTATAGCTAGCTCTAATATAAAACTATAAATTCTGATATGTCCTTGAACCAATAGGTCTAGGGCACTCTA
The DNA here is from genome assembly GCA_958496205.1 of Idaea biselata. Taxonomy (NCBI): domain Eukaryota; kingdom Metazoa; phylum Arthropoda; class Insecta; order Lepidoptera; family Geometridae; genus Idaea; species Idaea biselata. The sequence goes on from OY292395.1 coordinate 2,761,306, forward strand.
TTCTGATATTTCCACAGTACCTATGTAGCACAATGCCTGGACCCATGGAGTTTAATGTTTAAATTCCTTCACTTAACTAACCAAAACTATCAGGCTTCTACAAAACTCTTTAAAAAGTTTTCTTTATCAAAAGTCAGGGTCCACTTACCTACTACACCATCACCACATCTCTGACTACACCTGCATTTTTGTATTATGTATGAGAGCAAATGATAGATCGAATAGGTAGGTTACTAAACCTTATTTCATGAGATACTTACAATACTTTCTAGGCACGTATTCTACCTTCTTTGGGTCTGAAATCTCTTTGGCCACATCTCCTATAGTCACTTTACCCTCCGAAGAATATGCACGGACGCAATTAGCAGATAAAATCGTCTTTCGACCGCTTAGAATTCGGATTAAAACATCGATCCTTCGGACCGTAACAGCAGGGTTATACATACTTTTATCACTGAACTAAAATTCTACTAATGTAATTAATCTTAAATTAGAAGTAATTAGCACATTTTATAGCGTAATTTGTCTTAAAAATGATTTTATTTACAAGGTTCAAAGTCTATTTACGTACGGCCAATAAACATTTCCAAAAAGTCATGCTGTTGTCAAACGTCAAACTGACAGCCAGCTGATTTTACGTTTCGTAGTACGCAGAATGCTTGGTTTGATTGTTATTGCTTTGTCTGTAGCGCTGTTGTGATGTAGAAGGTTGTAGGTTCCGATTCCCATGGGGAAACAAATAGTTGTTTATTGCTGGTACAATACACGACTATAGAGCAGTCTAGCCGCCCTAGGCCATATCTTGATTCACCCTTCTCCGGCGTGCGGCATGTTGATACACTCAGACATGATAGTTATGATCATGTCTGTGAGCTCATCATGTCTTTCATAGCTCCACAGGTTATCTCTTACAGAACAATTATTATTTCATTATGCGCCGGCACATGCAAATTTAAAAAATGTACTATCAATATGCTGCGGAATCGCGCCATACAAGAAAAACAACTTTTATCTGTTTACACAATATATTCTACTTAAAACACTGGAAGCTTAACAAATTTATTACCTTATTATTACTGAAATTGTTGGCCCCCACCTTGATGAGGTGAGATCGGTAAGTACCTACGCCTTAAAACTATAAAATACAATGTATAAAAGAAGAATCTGTAACTACTAGATATAAATATAAAAAATTTGAAAAAGACGCATTTGATTATATATAAGACTGCACTCGAGCAATCTAGCTGCGTCCCGCGGTCTCACCCGCGTAAGTCCCGTGAGAATATCGGGCGGGAGAAAAGTAGACTACATTAGTCCTATAATGTGGCTTTCTATTGGTGAAAGATTTTTTGAAATCGATTCAGTATTTTCGGAGCCTATTCGTTACAAACGAACCAACAAATAAATCTTTTCTCTTAATAATTTTAGTATATATCTGTAAGTTTGTTTGTGTATCAATAACACATTTACTGTTGAGCGGAATTAGCTACAAGGCAGACAAGTACATAATTTACACACAGTATACTTTTTATCCTGGGTAAACCCGAAGGGCACAGCTAGTCAAAAATATTTTTAAGGAAAATGCATAGTCAATAGCAGATGCGAGTTTGACGAGCTCGCACCTCTTTCTTGCCAGACTACATCGAGATTTTATTATATTTACAAAGAACTTAATAAATTTATAATAAGAAAAAACAGTAGATACATTTTTCTAAAATGGTAAATGCATAATAAGTATTTAACGTAATTTATCTATAACTTATTTATTATACTACAAATTATATTATAAATTTTAATTATCGTAAAAACAGACTCGCCCACGGTAAAGCAAGCCGTATACACACGGCTTGCTACCCTGCAGTAAGTAGGTAATTTACAACCTTTCGATCTTACGGCGAAGACCAGAAGAATATCACTGTCTCGCTCAGCTTGTACTAATATGATAGAGACGGGCATATGAAATCGATCATCGGTATAGGACCGAAAGGCTTTGAATAACCCCGCATGTTAGAAATTCTAACATGTTAGAAATTCTAACATGCGAGAATAGGTATTTAATTGACATACCCCCTGCCCCCCACACACACACAGGTGCGGTATTGCATCTCTTTTATGCGATATTGCGTCCAGATTCTTTACAAACCGCTGCGTTTTTACCGTGCGGTAATATAGCATGCGCTTTTGCTCCTGTTTGGGTGTTGTATCGTGGCATTGCATCCTGGCAATACGGCACTACACTACAGATGTAATACTGCATGCGTTTTTGCCATAAAACGCAAACGCACCTGTGTGGGGGGTCGATGGCTTTACACACTGCTTCGGTATAACCACATGATCGCAAAAGCTCATGCGATATTACCGCATGCGTTTTTACCGCAAAACCGCTTGCGACATAACGGCATGCGTTTTGACGCAAAGCCGCTTGCGATATAACCGCCTGCATCTTTACAGTAAAACCTCTTGCGATATTACCGCACGCGTTTTAGTGGTAAAAACCCACCTGTCCGAGGGTGGCTTAATCAACTAGTAATCCATACTTTCAATCTTGACACTGACAAAATCGGTCGGCTCCAGTGCTGGTTCCCCTTCTTCCATCTGGTCCGGTGGTTCCACCTTGATAGTAATATCTATCTCCGAGTCACTATCACTCTCCGATGATTTACCACCTTTCTCGTCTTGACCCTTCAGTGTTGGTTGGGGTTGTTCGACAAAATTTGTTTCTTTTTGTTGGCTTGATTGATGCTGTTTGTTGTTGATTGTCACGAAATCACCTGAAAACAAATAAACGAAAATATAAATTTAAAAAAAATGGATTGACTTTCTATAATTTAAGAACCCCTTTGGGAATGACTTTCTATGAAAAAGAACCCCTTTGAGGAATGACTTGATGTTACTAAGAACTCCTTAAGGGAATTACTTTCTATAATTAAAAACCTCTTTTGGGAATTAATTTCAATAATCATTAAGAACCCCGTTGGGAAATGACTTTCTGTAACTAAGAAACCATTTGGTAAATTACTTTCTGTAACTAAAAACCCCTTTGGGAAATTACTTTCTGTAACTAAGAACCCCTTTGGGGAATGACTTTCTATAATTAAGTTAGATATGACCTCTTTGAGGGATGACTTACTAATTATTTTTTTACTATTAGCACTTTTCTACGAAGACGAAATTACGGGTATAAGCTAGTAAATAACAAATAAATTACCAATTAGGACATCAGTGTTTTTCTTCTTGGCCGGTCCGAATATACTCTCTATCGTTTCTGGGTCGAGATTGAGGTTGCACTCGCGCGGGTCGAGTTTGACGTAGAATTCGTGGATACTCTCGTCGTTTATGTTCAGTTTGTGTCTCTTGCCGAGATGGTGGACCATAGTGCGCTTCACGTTGTAGTTCTTTGGGCACATTTTACACTGGAATTGTTAAAAAAAATATTTATTTAGGTTCACATAAAATGAGCTTGCTAAAGTGGCATAAAATGACCTGGTTAAAACCATGATTTACTATGACTAAATCATGGTTTAAACCAGGTCTGGCATTAAAACTCATTTTATAATAGCAAGCATAGTGTTTTAGAGGAACCCTCTCACATCTGGTACCTAGTTGAAGAGTAAGTATTAAGTAGGGTGTGGCCCAAATTGCCCTTTAAGAGGACAGTCTCCATTTTCTTTCTCCATACAAACATAGTCGACTGTTTCCTCCCTGGATAAAGACATTAGAGCAAATTTGTTTATGCCATAAAACCTATATTATCTGTCATGACTATGCCCCTACCTTTTGTTTTTTCTTTTATTACTTTTCTAATTAGAAAATGAAAAAAAAAACATATTTGCTCTAATGTCTTTATCCAGGGAGGAAACAGTCGACTACGTTTGTATGGAGAAAGAGAATGGAGACTGTCCTCTTAATGCTGGCAGAAGGCCATTGCCGTGTATCTCCGGCTTAGAATAGGGTTACCCTATCTCTCACCGCGGGTGAAGTAAAAGGCGAGTGAGCACATATTACCGTAAGGAGAACATTGGGCACGTGAGTCGTTTGCCAGTGTGTGTGCCACGCATGTGTTTCATCATACATTTCTCTATACATATATACAATACAATACAACACGTACCTTAAACGTCTTAGTATCTGTGTGAGTGAGCACATGTTCCCGCAAGGAGGCCGCGCTGTTGAGCTCCTTGCGGCATATCGGGCACGTGTGTCGTGTGCCAGTGTGTGTGCCACGCATGTGTTTCATCATACATTTCTCTATACATATATACAATACAATACAACACGTACCTTAAACGTCTTAGTATCTGTGTGAGTGAGCACATGTTCCCGCAAGGAGGCCGCGCTGTTGAGCTCCTTGCGGCATATCGGGCACGTGTGTCGTGTGCCAGTGTGTGTGCCACGCATGTGTTTCATCATACATTTCTCTATACATATATACAATACAATACAACACGTACCTTAAACGTCTTAGTATCTGTGTGAGTGAGCACATGTTCCCGCAAGGAGGCCGCGCTGTTGAGCTCCTTGCGGCATATCGGGCACGTGTGTCGTGTGCCAGTGTGTGTGCCACGCATGTGTTTCATCATTATAGATCGGATTTTGGGTGCTGTTTTAGACGTTGTCACTAACATGGATATGACTTTCCGGAATTCTAAATTCCGATATTTCTTTTTAAACTTTACAAAAATATTAAATGTATTGTATGTATGTATGTAATGTAATGTATTGTAAATGTATCGTAGAAATTGTACTATTAATAAAAAAAAAACAGGATTTTTTTAATTGAATGCTTAAAACTTACTGAGTCATTTTCGTACAGCAATTTCGCAATTTTAAGTTAACAATATCCATAAGTAGAGACCCAAAATTGAACAAAAAAAATCTTTTGAAGACAGCGGCCATAAACATTGTTTATCTTTTGCAATACCTATTGTCGCTATTGTCGGCAATATTACAAAGGCGGCGCCAACGTATGTTTGTTTATTTTTCTTCGAACAATTATTGGAAGTTGTTTATACTAAATACCTATTTTTATATATTTATTTATACCTATTTATTATTCCGTTATTCCTATGGGAAAAGTAAAACTGCAAGTTAAGCTCATTCGCTTACTTCGGTTTGTTGAGTGCAGTCTATCCGTGTGTTTTATGCTATTGTTTATTGACCCCTGCTCGTTACTTGGATTTTGGATTTTACTGCAAAACTTGACATTTTGGCTACTAAACGGACTACGATTATTGCAACTGGATTGGATATCTTTGACATTTGTCGAACTTTGGGTGAGTAGATTTTTTATATATTGTAATAGGATAAATAACATAGCCTATAATCAAGAAACTTACACGAATAACTGTAAGTTTCTTGCCTTTAATTTGTTGTTAAAAAGAGTGTAGAATTTTTTTTCTTCATTCCTACAAATTTACAACTTATAGATATTATGGATTAGGCTGATTCCGTTCCGAAATATCGAGATAATTTAAATCTAAAAGTAGCTACAACACTATCTAGACCCGGAATGAAAAAAAAAATTATCATCAGATTTCTATTTTTAACTTGGTAATTCTTAAGTAAAACTGGATATTGGGTGTTACCATGATCTTTTCTCGTTGTTTAATTTGTTGGTTTGTTGCGCAAAAAAATAGAGTATTTTTTTCTTAGACTATTAAGAAAAAACACAGAAAACAAAAAAAACTTTTTCTGTGATTTTATTTATTTATTTATTATTTGTTTTTTTTTTTTAATTTTATTTATTTATTTTTGATTAGCTGACGAATTAAATCCTGCAATAAGTAGATCATGGTAAGGGTCAAATTTCAAAATTAGCTTCCAAGTAATTATATAGTTGTTAAATTCCGCAATGTCAACTATTCAGCTCGCACACCGAGGTAGATGGTGCGTAGTGCACTTAGCAAAGCTTGAAATAGAACAATTTAAATGTACAGAGGTACAAAAATCTACTTCCCATTTTAACCAACTCGGTCAATTTGTAAGGAAAGTTGTATTTTTGTAATATTTTCTCAACAATAATTCCATGTCGAGGGAACATTTTTGGTTTTAGTAATACATAAATTGTTATATTTTAAGCTTTGCTGGATTGTCTCTACCCTACCGTTGTAAGGAAATACTGGCTGAAAAATAAATGTTTTTAAACAAGTATTTGAAAATGTTTGTTCCACAAACATGCTTTGGGTGTGTTTTCTCTTAATTGTGATAATTATTTATACTTAGAACAGATTTTATCCATTGTTTGTATATTAAATAAAGAAATATAAACATTAAACCCTTTTAATTTATATGTGTGTTTTATTTATTTCTGACGGATAACTCTAACCTGTAAACAGAATCTCATTTTAAATTTTGAAGATTATTTTTTTGATTTATTTGAAGAAATGTTTTTCAAAAATTGCACCCGACAGGACTTGAACCTGCAATCTCGACATTCCGTGTCGCGCGTTTACCAATTGCGCTACAGGTGCCTGTTCTGTCGTGATGAAATTATGAACCACATCTCTTCGTTTTTCTTACGACTAAGGCACGTAGCGACATCTACCGGTCACTTTGCAGTTTACCAGCTTGCGTTTTCCCATTTACATGGAAATAAACACAACATTGAGATGTGACTTCCATTTACCTTGTTTTTTTTTTTTTTTTAAAGTGTTTCCTACACTTGGATAATTGATTTATTTGAAGAAATGTTTTTCAAAAATTGCACCCGACAGGACTTGAACCTGCAATCTCGACATTCCGTGTCGCGCGTTTACCAATTGCGCTACAGGTGCCTGTTCTGTCGTGATGAAATTATGAACCACATCTCTTCGTTTTTCTTACGACTAAGGCACGTAGCGACATCTACCGGTCACTTTGCAGTTTACCGGCTTGCGTTTTCCCATTTATCCAAGTGTAGGAAACACTTAAAAAAAAAAAAAAAATCAAGATTATTTTTTTCTTATAAATATTTCTAGTAAATATGCCTTCAGCAATAAAAACAAATGATGATGATGATGATGATACTTTAGATAGTGATAGTACTCGTGATTTCGACACCTATCCTTATTCGAAATTCCAAGACGCGGAATTTTTCTCGGAATTTTTTTTGGTCGTATCCATACTTTTGATGTCGCATTTTTGAAACGGCACCCAAAAATCCGATCTATGTTCATCATACATTTCTCTATACATATATACAATACAATACAACACGTACCTTAAACGTCTTAGTATCTGTGTGAGTGAGCACATGTTCCCGCAAGGAGGCCGCGCTGTTGAGCTCCTTGCGGCATATCGGGCACGTGTGTCGTGTGCCAGTGTGTGTGCCACGCATGTGTTTCATCATACATTTCTCTATACATATATACAATACAATACAACACGTACCTTAAACGTCTTAGTATCTGTGTGAGTGAGCACATGTTCCCGCAAGGAGGCCGCGCTGTTGAGCTCCTTGCGGCATATCGGGCACGTGTGTCGTGTGCCAGTGTGTGTGCCACGCATGTGTTTCATCATACATTTCTCTATACATATATACAATACAATACAACACGTACCTTAAACGTCTTAGTATCTGTGTGAGTGAGCACATGTTCCCGCAAGGAGGCCGCGCTGTTGAGCTCCTTGCGGCATATCGGGCACGTGTGTCGTGTGCCAGTGTGTGTGCCACGCATGTGTTTCATCATACATTTCTCTATACATATATACAATACAATACAACACGTACCTTAAACGTCTTAGTATCTGTGTGAGTGAGCACATGTTCCCGCAAGGAGGCCGCGCTGTTGAGCTCCTTGCGGCATATCGGGCACGTGTGTCGTGTGCCAGTGTGTGTGCCACGCATGTGTTTCATCATACATTTCTCTATACATATATACAATACAATACAACACGTACCTTAAACGTCTTAGTATCTGTGTGAGTGAGCACATGTTCCCGCAAGGAGGCCGCGCTGTTGAGCTCCTTGCGGCATATCGGGCACGTGTGTCGTGTGCCAGTGTGTGTGCCACGCATGTGTTTCATCATACATTTCTCGTTCTGGTACCATTTCTCTGGATAAATTAATAAATCATTTATAATAGCACATTTAGCAAGTTCTGCGACGGCTAAAGTGCGGAATTTTGCAGAGTGGTACCTTGCTACACTGTACAAGGATGAGGGTCAAGACAAGACTGTTACATACACTATGTTCAGGTTATGTTTATGCTAGACTGAATAATTGAGTCAGTTTGGCTGGACTGATTGCGATGAAATTTAGATAACTGGAACTTGGAAAAACACAGTTAATTTTTATCCAGATATTTCCAGCGGGACTTACGCAGATAAACCGCCCGTTGCAGACAGCCATTTGTATATAATGAAGGAGCCAGGAGCGACTCAGTTTTCCCTTTTTCTAAATATATTTGAGACATGTGGCTAGCCTATCCCTACTTAGGCAAAGCGGTATATAAACCCAAAAAGACTAATGAATACAGTATTCGACTCACCACAAATAGGACATTTAGCAGCGTTCGCTCCGTCTCTGCTATCATGTATTTTAATGTGCTCCCTTAGCGCAAAACTGCTTGTGAATATTTTAGAACAAATCGTACACGTTTCCAAATCTTAAACAAATAGAAAAAATCCGATTTAAAGAGAGAGCACGAAATCATTGCATGACATTACACACAGCGTAATCTAGCCCCAAACTAAGCACTAGGCTTGTACTATGGGTAATAGACAACGGATAAACATTTTTTTTTGTTTATACATATGTATGATACATAGAAAATACCCATCCAGAAACAAATATTTATTTTTAAGCATAAATAATTGCACCCGGCGGGAATCGAACCCATAACCTACATTGCAGTCGGGCCTTCCCCCGATGCGCCACAGAGGTCATCGTGTTTAATTTTGTAATGTCAGGCTCTGTTGTTAAATACGTATGGTAAAAATTATAACTTACTTTCCCCTGTGTGTCTGCGAATATGGTACGTAAGTTTCGACTTCTGAACGAAAGTCTGCCCGCAGTACATACACGAAAACGAGGGCTCTTTTTGATGCGTCCTGAAATGAAAGCAATTATTGATTTGTACTTGTATTTAATACTTTTGTATTGTACATATTTTATACTAGCAGTGGGGCGCTGCTATTTTGTTTCAATAGCAAAATTTGTATTCCACCTCGTTTAAATGGCAAAATTGGTATATGACCTTGTTTCAATGGCAAAGTTGGTATATGACCCTCATTAAATGGCAAAGTTGGTATTTGACCTTGTTTTCAATAGCAAAGTTGATATTAGACCTTGTTTGAATAGCAAAGTTGGTAATGTGACCTAATTTCAAAGGAAAACTTGGTATTTAACCTTGTTTAAAACGCAAAATTTATAGTTAACCATGTTCCAATAGCAAAATCTGTCTAAATACGTAGGTAGCGGCGCCTTTGTCCGCGAAAGTACGCGGGCACTGCGGGCAGGTGTAGGGGCGCTCGCCGGTGTGGCGCCGCTCGTGACGCAGCATGTTGGAGCGCTGCACGAACATCGCGGGGCAGTAGGAGAGACACGAACCTGGCGTGCGAGGTAGCGGCGCCTTTGTCCGCGAAAGTGCGCGGGCACTGCGGGCAGGTGTAGGGGCGCTCGCCGGTGTGGCGCCGCTCGTGACGCAGCATGTTGGAGCGCTGCACGAACATCGCGGGGCAGTAGGAGAGACACGAACCTGGCGTGCGAGGTAGCGGCGCCTTTGTCCGCGAAAGTGCGCGGGCACTGCGGGCAGGTGTAGGGGCGCTCGCCGGTGTGGCGCCGCTCGTGACGCAGCATGTTGGAGCGCTGCACGAACATCGCGGGGCAGTAGGAGAGACACGAACCTGGCGTGCGAGGTAGCGGCGCCTTTGTCCGCGAAAGTGCGCGGGCACTGCGGGCAGGTGTAGGGGCGCTCGCCGGTGTGGCGCCGCTCGTGACGCAGCATGTTGGAGCGCTGCACGAACATCGCGGGGCAGTAGGAGAGACACGAACCTGGCGTGCGAGGTAGCGGCGCCTTTGTCCGCGAAAGTGCGCGGGCACTGCGGGCAGGTGTAGGGGCGCTCGCCGGTGTGGCGCCGCTCGTGACGCAGCATGTTGGAGCGCTGCACGAACATCGCGGGGCAGTAGGAGAGACACGAACCTGGCGTGCGAGGTAGCGGCGCCTTTGTCCGCGAAAGTGCGCGGGCACTGCGGGCAGGTGTAGGGGCGCTCGCCGGTGTGGCGCCGCTCGTGACGCAGCATGTTGGAGCGCTGCACGAACATCGCGGGGCAGTAGGAGAGACACGAACCTGGCGTGCGAGGTAGCGGCGCCTTTGTCCGCGAAAGTGCGCGGGCACTGCGGGCAGGTGTAGGGGCGCTCGCCGGTGTGGCGCCGCTCGTGACGCAGCATGTTGGAGCGCTGCACGAACATCGCGGGGCAGTAGGAGCAGGCGTGCCGCGCGCCCGCGTGGATGGCTAGGTGCTCGCGGTACGAGTCGCGCTTCTGGAGTAGGGCAAGTTAAATACGGTGTTTTAGGTGTTTTTTTAATCTTTTTGTTCTCCTGCGATCTGTCTTTTCATGTACAGGTGGTATGGTGGAATGGTACAGTGTCCAGTGACTCGACAATGTATACTATTCATCACCTCATCAGATAAGATCTTGGGGCGTCCATTTCGATTGATTTTGGCAAGTTGTTTGCAGCAAGCAGGGTGTTTGCAAAGCTTGGTGGAAATTTTTTAAAAGAAAGACTACAGCACAACCCTTTCTTCTATTTTTGGAACCCTAAGAGCGTGTACGCACTGCGATTAAACGCCTGCGTTTTCCCGTAGGTCTGAAACTGCAAATAAATGCAACACATAGCTTTCTATACAAGCCCACGCATTAGCGTTTTTTAAACGACTGATTTTGAGTGTTGATCGCGGTTCTACGTTTTCAGCTATTCGTACACCGCATGCGTTTAATCGCAGTGCGTTCTAAGCCAGTCTCATTGGCTGGGCAAAGGTGTTTCCCATCGCGACCAATGGTCCCCAATGGAGGGATCATTGGTTGCGGGTTTGGGCCACCACCAGTCAGCCGAGCTCGAAGCGAGTGAGTGAATATTACTTTGTGTTTTATATTTTACTACTAAAGTCTATACAGTATACATGTATAGTTAGTTTTACTGTGTGTTTCCGCAACTAGCCCTTTAACTGGGCCTTTTTGCGTGACTTTAAGCTGTAGGTTTCCTCACGATGTTTTCCTTGACCGTAAGAGCGATAGCGCACATATTTTTTTCTTAAAGAAAAATACATTATTGTGCGTTCGGCCAGGATTCGAAACCACAACCTTCGAAATGAAAGTCTCGGTTTCTACCACTCGAGCAACACCTAAAGTCTATACATACATACGGTCTTACCTTGAAAACCTTCTCGCAGTAAGTACAGACGTAGTCCTGTTTGTTGGGCGAGTGCTCGTGTTTGTGCAGATAGAGCGACGACTTGTACTGGAAGGACTTCTCGCAGACGTCGCATTGGAACGGGTGGCGGCCCGGGTGGTGGATCAGGTAGTGGATCTTCCTGTCAGAATAAGATTATTTTTTTTAAATTAATTATAACTGTATTATTGTTAGGCCAAGACCTTCCCGCCCGATCTGTTCCCATTGGTCGTGGTTAGTGGCTATTCGTTAGAATAAATATTGTAAGACTCTGATTGTCAGCTTTATAAATGAATCAGAAACAGAACTTTAACAGAAAATAGCTCCATTAGTTTTAGTATTTTATTCTAATGAACATACTGCTGCTATAGGTCTCTCATTGTAAACGAGTAAGTATCCCACAGCTGCTGACATAAAATTGCATCTTAGGGCAAGATAAAGATGTAGTTTTGTCAAGTCTGCTCTCACAATCGTGTCTCGACCCGACACCCTATTGAGTTGTATGTGTAATCCCAGTGACCTGGTTTTGTGAGAAAGTAGCTGACCTTTCATCGAGTGTGGACAACTTGAGTTGACAGATGGCGCAGGAGAGGCGGTGCGCCTGCGCCGCGTGCGCCGCACACGCGCGCGCCGTCAGGAACTGCAGCCCGCACACCGCGCACATAGACCGCCCGTCGCCGCGCTTCTTTGGACGAGTGTGGAATGCCTACAAGTAACGAATAAAACAATATTTATAAAATTGAAAATTGTAGAGGAACTCCATATCAACTATAATATTATAAATAATTTTTCTTCCTATGTTTTATTTTATAATAATAACAATATGAAAATAAACTTATTTTTCAGTTTTACCACATAAACCCAAGCACATACAAACGAAGGGCTTATTGTTGTAAAGACAGATTGCCGTGATTCAAACCCTAACAAAGGCGAAAAAAAAAAAAGTTTTAATCCAGTCCTTATTTTACTTTAAGCATTTTTCAGCACTCGTGGTTTCGAGTTTTTTCCAATCCTGCTGTTCACGGGTAGACTGAAATGTAGGGTAATATTTTCAGGGTAGGTCTTGAAAGACTTTGAAATGTCAGGCGTTGGAAAATGCCTTCAGTACCTAATAAAAACAACACAATTCAAACCGAAAAGTTATTTCAATTACATAAGCAACAATAACCAATGGTAATAGATACTTACTTTCAAATGCAACTGAAAAGACTTCCGATGACTGAAAGGTTTATGCCTACACGTCCCGAGGGAACAGAACACTTTCGTAGCCTCAGGATGGTTCATGTCAAAGTGGATCCTCATGTCTTCAACTGTGGGTAGGCTCAGGCAACAGATGCAACATTTGACTAGATAAAGGGGAGAGGCGTTAGCAGCTTGGTGACGCTGGATGAAGTGGTAGATAAACCATACCTGAAAAAGAATTGAACTTTTACTTAGGGCATCTTGCTTGAATGCAGCGTTACCCCTCACAACCTCCGCACACGTCCTATTTGAATTAGTTCGGATCTTGCCGAAGATCGTGCGAAGTGGAGACGTAAAAGTAGGAAAGCGGACCCCGGACTCTCGAGAGAGATGCAACCGGGAACAACGCTCGGATGATGATGATGACATACCCAAATAACAAAAAATGTGACGACATCAAGCAAATTACAGAAATAGTAAGTGCTGTTCACAATTTTTTTTTAATTAAATTTTTGTTTATCTGCTATCATTATTTTATTTTTTGTATTTGTTATCGGGCTGTTTTCCGCAAATCGACGTCTGAACGCCTATTTTGCGTATGGGTGGGAGTTGTACTCACTCGAGCCATCCCAAGTCCCCAAGGAAAGCTATCTGCTGTCAGTCTTTAGACTATGATAATATTATTATGTTGTGTAGGTAATTGTAAGTTTTTGTAACTTAGATTTTTAAGTCTAAAACACGGATAAAAATTACCTTATCACTGAACAATTTATCGCATCTCCCACATTTATAAAAGTCTTCTTTGTAATTACTAAAGTGTTCTTTAATTTGATGTGCTTCTCTGTCCGGCTCATTCCAAAATAACACAGGGCAATACTTGCATTTGAACCCTAAATGGGGGCTAAAGCAGTTGCTTTCCTCTAAAGTATCCCAATGTTCACACAAGTGTATTCTAGTCTTTTCCCGATCATCAAATTCTTTGTCACAGAATTGACATATCCATAAGTCTTCGAAATCACCTAGCTCTTGGTTCATATGATAAGACAGTTCATTAAGATTATCGAATGGAGCTGCACAGATTCTACATGAAAATGTAGGCAGCATTTTAACACAGTGCATTTTACTCATATGGGAGACAAATGTGTTAAGTGTAGTGTATTTATCAGAACATAGACTGCATTCGACATCAATCAATTTATCGGCTATTGCAGTTTCGTAATTGATAACAGAATTAGGCATTGTGTTTGATTCAATTGATTTAACTGTTTCTCTAAGGTAATCATAATAACACTGGTTTATTAGAATTAGTTCCATCAATGTAACATCGAAATTCTCTTCCCCCGGATAGCTGTCTGGTATATTTAGTACATGATCAGGGTTCTCACTCGTCAATGGAACAACATTTTTTAGTGTATTTTTTTTACCTTGAGCATCATTATCCTCAGTTTCACTCTGTACTTCCTCTTTAATACGAACATCAAAGGTCTGAACCATTTCGATGGGTTCATTAGTTCTTGGTTCCAAGTCCACATAACCAAATCTACTAAAGTTCTTTAATTGACTAGCAATAAACCCGGGAGTTAAATCAGCACCTTTTATTTTAAACTCGTAATTTTTACCACAAAGCTGCGGTGCTAAACATTTTAAAGTGAAATGGTGGAATGAAATGTAATGATTAACAAATTGTTTTACAGCATTATTTGGTTTCGAACACAGGAAACATTTAAATTTATCAAGGGCATCATTTTCGAAAAACCAGAAGATGTCCTCATTCTTGTACGAGACATCGGTCATGTTATGTTTCTTGAAGAGATGGTTGTTATACTCTTCTTCGAGCACACGTGTGTGGCAGAGTCGACAGTGTACCAACTTGTGGTCTCCGCTGAAGTGACTCCGGAGGTCAGTAAGCTCTTCAAATGACTGAGGACATTGTGAACATGGCCAAGGCTTGTGGAAAGTCTGATGTGTAACCCATGCCTCTTCATCAGGTACAAAATATCTAAAACGTAAAGGAATATATAGCAGAGTATACCAAAAGTAAAATGCAACAAGTTTATTATATATGTAATCTAATATGAAAATATGTTTCGAGGTTGTGATTGTGAAGGTCTTAAGCCGTTTTTAAAGCATATTTCATGGTTTAATTCGAGGATAAGTCTTTCTTTAGATTTCGTTACGTACCTACATATACCACAAAAGTTCTTCCGATGATCCACAATGTAATGAATAACTATTTTTGTTCTGTTTATAAACCATTCTTCACAAAGTAGACAGCTGTAAGGTCCTGTTGGATTTAAATCTTTTAGATACATCCAAACATCCATAGGCCGTTCAAGAACCGGCGGAGACTCTGCCCTAGCTACTTCTATCGTCACACCGCATAGTTTCTTAGTAGATTTCTTCTTTTTCGAAGGTTTTTTAGTATCGGTGTACACAGGAATTATTTCTATTTCAGATTCCTGTTTCCGTTTAAATGCCGCTAAATTAGATAGCGGCTCTTCGTCGGAGTCGTCGGAATTCATTATTGAACACAGCAATACGAAGATAGAAGTAGAAAATTTAAAATTCCGGCTAAAATCGAAATATTTCTCAACCACCGACAAACAAAAAATTTACACAAATTGACAGATAATCAATACCACAGACTACTCGTTTGACAGGAAAACGAGCCACAGGCTACTAATAAATAATATTCAGCATTCAGCTATTCTACTACTCAACGAGAGATGGCAGCACTTCACATGACACATCCTCTTTTTAGAGAAGACGTTCAAAATGGACCAGCTTTGTTCCACAGATATCATATTCGACACTTCAAACAATTTGTTGTAACAAATTGTTTCAATCGCAAGTTATGAAATCTAAAATAATCGATTGATTACGTAAACTTAAAAGATATTGTGTGTTAAAGTTTCACATTTTTGGAAGTTTCAAACAAAACACCACCAGATGTCGTTACTTGTCTCGAATGTCCATAAATCTGAATTTGTAAAACCATTAAATGACTACAGAATTCCACGTATCGGTCCAGAATTTATAAAGAAAAGAATTATTTTTAATTAATAAGATTTATTGACTGAAAGATGACTTGATTATCTGCCATATTGGTATACCAATTCAGATTTATTGATATTCAAGACAAATAACGACATCTAGTGGTGTTTTGTGTGAAACTCCCAAATGTGAAACTTTAACACCCAATATCTTTTAACTTAATAAGAATAGGACGAAAATACTAACACCATGGCTTTATCTCGCATAAATCAATTGAATAATCCATGTCTCGTAATTTGCGATGGCACATAAAATAAAGGGTTTAGAGGTACCCTAATTTTATTTTCTGTGCCATCGCAAAAAGACGTGACATGACGAGACATGGATTATTCAATTGATAAGCGAACTAAAGCCATGGTGTTAGTATTTTCGTCCTACTCTTGATAAGTTAAAAGATATTGGATGTTGAAGTTTCACATTTGGGAGTCAAGTGTTAACACAAAACACCACAAGATGTCGTTACTTGTCTTGAATATCCATAAATCTGAATTCGTATACCAATATTATGGCAGTTAGTCAAGTCATCTTGCGGTCAATAAATCTTATTAGTTAAAATAATTATTTCCTTTATAAATTCTGGACCGATACGTGGAATTCTGTAGCCATTTATTGGTTTTACAAATTCAGATTTATGAATATTCGAGACAAGTAACGACATCTGGTGAAATAAATTCGTGTAACAAATTGTTTGAAGTACCGAATATGATATCTGTGGAACATAGCTGGTCTATTTTGAACGGTCTTCTATATCTGGATGAATAAATATTACCTAAGAATCAGTTTTTTTCAAGAGCTTTGTTCACCACAGTCACACATGTTTCTATATTATCTTTTTCCGTGGCCCACACATTAACTACTCAAAAAGAAAACGAAAATAATTTTTCATCCCATCTATTCGAAAACAGCTAGTCTAACCCTGTAAACAGGGCCTGAAGTAGCGCTTTGCTGGCGATGTTCCTAGCAGGGATTTTCATAGCTCATTATTGCCCTGTTTGCAGGGCAATAATGAGATTTGAATTTGGAATGTGAATATTTTTAAAAAGTTTCAATTAACAAAGAGTTCCTATCACCGTACTGCGTGTCTGATAGGTAGGTGATAGGTGATAGACCGAGCAGGTTAAGCAACACATGTGTCTGATAGGTGAGCGATGGGTGTTCGACCGTACAGGTAGAATATTGGTAAAATGCAGGGTTTTGGTAGAAAATGGTAGGTTTTGGTAAGAAATGGTAACGTTCGTAGAAATTGGTAGGTTTGGTGAAAAATGTTAGGTATTGGTAGAAAATGGTAGTTTTTGGTAGAAATGGTAGTTATTGGTAGAACTAACTCATTTTCTCATAGAGGGTGATGAAAAGTAGAATGTTCACCTCGGGAGCAAACACTATTTTTCGCTCGAGTGAGATACTTTGAATCCCTCGATTCGCTCAGGATTCTACTCTAGAATCCCTCGCTTCTCTCTGGATTCAAAAAACACTCTCGCCGTAAAAATAGTCTTTTCTCCCTTGGTATACAATCTACTATTAATGCTCCCGCCATAAATGCGCCATAATGACAATTTTGAAATTCATAGACAAATGTGGAGAGTTTTATTACATTTCATTTAACGCACGCTACTCCCCTACATATATGTTATTTGCTAGATCTCGACAAGGAACTTGCATTGCAGATACTGGCCAACGAAAATAGTATCTGTCTTGCAGACGTGAAATATATTTTGAAATAAAAAGCTAGTACAACAGCAACCACTGTTAAATATGTGCTAAATTATGAATCTGCGTTGCCTGAAACGTAGTTATTTTTTCATCTCGTGGCAGCCATTTTATAGACTATTGCTTTGTCTATGGACATTTCCAAAGAAAGGTGAAGCTAAACAAAAGAGTAGCATGTAGATAGCATTTTACTAAAATATTGGTAAAATTTGCTGAATGTTTAACATAAACAGTGAATATTCTTCATAGTTTTACAAAAAACTCAAAGTTTCAACAAGTGCGTATCATATAAATTCGTAAAATGAAACACAATGCATCGTGTAATGGTGGCCATTAGGAGTAATAATTATGTATATTGGCATACTTACTGCTTTACGGACCATCAAATCTGAACTTAGAATGTGATTGTGATCGTGTCTATGCAAAATTACAACAGTGCATAATGTAAACAGTTCGTAATTTGTGAAATGTGATGCAGTCAGTGTAGGTACCTAGTGATAATTTGTATTCTACAGTAAAACATGGCCCAAAACCAGGGGGAGGTTCAAGTAGGTACCCCTAATCAGCCTGTGAAAGATAAAGATATATATGCGTGCCTGCCTGATATGCGTGTGAATGGACCTCTAGGCCCCGACGAATCTTGTTCCGGCGGTGAGGAGCTGAGGTGGCTGCCGGCCCAAGCCACGGACCGAGACTTAGTGATGTACTTGCGTGCCGCGCGCTCCATGGCAGCTTTCGCAGGCATGTGTGACGGCGGATCGCCCGACGACGGCTGCGTCGCCGCCAGTCGCGACGACACCACTATTAACGCCCTAGACGTACTCCACGACTCGGGGTATGATCCCGGTCGAGCCTTGCAAGCTCTCGTTAAATGCCCTGTCCCTAAAGGCATTGAGAAAAAGTGGTCCGAAGAGGAAACTAAGAGATTTGTCAAAGGAATAAGACAGTTCGGAAAGAATTTCTTCAAAATAAGAAAGGACTTGCTACCACACAAAGACACAGCTGAGTTGGTAGAATTTTATTATCTATGGAAAAAGACACCTGGTGCCAGTAGCAACAGGCCACATCGCAGACGAAGACAGGCATCATTGAGACGTGTTCGTAATACTAGAAATTCTAGAGCTGGTACTCCTAAAGAACAAACTCCAGAAGCTGCACCCACTGTGCAAGATACTAACGGTTCTAGACCTTCACCAAATCCTAAAGAAGGAGGTGAAATGAGTTCTGTTACAGAAGATGAAAATTCTGAAGAAGATAGTGATTCCAGAGATGCTGGTGATTTGGCAAAAGTTGATAACGGAAGACCTGTTGAAAATCCTGATGATTCACCAAGTCGAATGCGGACAAGAAATAAATCTAAAGAACAAACCACACCGAATATTAAGAAAGTCCAAGAGGAGAGTGATAATGACTCTAAACCTAAAACTAAGCCCAATAAACCTAATGTACAAAATACAAATAATAATGTACCTGAGAAGGTAGTCTCTTCACCTGTCAATAAAGATGCTAAGAAAAAGTTGGTTACCACCAATGGTAAAGTAGATGTGTCCAAAGTAAAGAAAAGACTACCTGATGATTCAAAAATAGAGGGAATATTGGATGGAGACGTTCAAATGAAAAAGAAGAGACTTGCTTGTGATCCACCAGAAAGCCCATCTGAAAGCCTTACCAATGATAGTTTCTCTGCTATGGATGAAACGGAAACTCCTGAGCCGGAACCCGAAGCTTGTGATTTTAGTTTTAACAAGACTGATAAAGAAAATACGGAACAAGCTAAGGAACCTGAGCAAATTGAACAACCTCCTAAACCACCTGAGATAACAGTAAAAACTGAACCTAATTTGGAGCCTGTAATAAAAGTTGAAAAGGATCCTGTACCACCAGTATTTAAAGTTAATACTGTTCCAGAAAAAGATGATAGAACAGTATTAGATCTTAAATCTGATTCTACATCTAGCACACAGAAGATACTTGAAAATGAGCCCAGGCCTCTTGTAGTTCAAAATACAATATTTCCTAAAACTGAGCTCATTATACCTAAAGTTACTCCAATGTCTACGGAACCTATTGAAAAAATCAAGATCAAAGAAGAAATTGATACAGATGATCAACCACATAATTTGCTGAAGGATGATTTCCAAAAGGATCCATTGTCTCACAATTTCCCAGGACACCCTGTAAGTCAAGCACTTAAACCATTGAACTTAGAGACCCCCAGTTTCTTTGTAAAGGACAGTCACATTTACAATCCAAAGATAGGACACAGCATTAAAATAGAAGGAGTTCCAAACATCTTCAACCCAGCTAACTTGCCTAAAGATGCTATAATTAGAAGTGCTAAAGATTTTGTCTCTGGAATGCCTCCATTCCCATATCCAAATATGAACTTTGGGAATGATCCCAGTAAATTAAATCCACACATGAATCCATTGAAAACTGTAATAAAACTGGAACCAAGAGATGAAACAAATGAAATAAAAGGTCAAAATACACAAGAAATATTTACAGCTACTATTTCTACGGCTAGTAAAGTGGATGCACCTAATACACCTAGGTTAGACTCTTTACAAAGAATCAGCCCATCTCCAACAAATCCTCGAGGATCACCTGCCCCTCCAACAGAACATCCTCCGACCACTGCAACTGAACCTATATCTCCAGCAAATTCACAGGAAAAAGAATCTGAAACTGATGATAGACAACCAACTGATTTAAAAACTCAACCAGTTCCAAAACTTGATTCCAACACTGGTATAAGAGGTCCAGCATTCTCCCATCCGATCAGACCTGAAAATCTTGGGATTAGATCAACAGAAGCATCAACTCCAGTCACAGGACAAAGTATGCCTCCACCACCTTCTCTCAGTCAGCCATCAATGGCAGGTTTGCTACCACCTGGTCCTTTGATATCAGTAGGCAGTGGTGCTAATGTTGGGCCATATGGATTTATGCCTACATCACTATATGGACACCCTGGTCATCCTGGCCATCCAGGCCATCCTGGACTTGATAAACCTGGTTCATTACCACCTCTGATGCAACAAATTCCACCACCGCATGGTCTGGCTAGTGGTAATATTATACCTCTATCGAATAACCAGAATGATCCATCTATGCCTCAAGATTTAAAAATCAAACAGGAAGTGCCAGATAACATGCCTGCTAATCTTTCGACCCAAACTGCAACTGATCCATTGCAATCACTAAAGGAAGTTAAAGTCCCAGGGTATCCAATTGGAAGTGCCATAGCACAACACTTATCAACAGAAAGGGATAGAGAATCAATTTCAAGTGTTGAAAATAACAGTAGGCCTCCAAGTCAACCAACAAACGAAAACTCTAGTATGCCAAGTGCATTTTTGGGACCAAGAATTGAGAGTATCAAGAAAGAACCTGATTTCTTGCATCAACCACATATTACTCCAGCTACTACAAGTCAAGGCAGTGCCACTGATTCTTTGAGCGCTGCTCCTCCAATGAAAAGTCCTCATACACCTACACCAATCAAAGGTCAACCGAGTCTTAATGGAACTCCAGCACATGGACCTCATCGATCAACAACGTCGCCATTCTCAAGGCATCTAACAAGTCCTTCTCAGCCTAGGCAAATATCTGCCTCACCAGTACAACCACATACTCCAGTATCACATTCTGCGCTTAATCTAATGAATCCAAGTCCACTGTCTATACCTTCAACAATACCAGGCCCTGTAATGCATTCTGGACAGCAACCTGGGCACCCTCCACCCCACCCGTTTGCCTCGCCTCTTCATCATCCTCACCACCCACTTCTGCATCACCCCTCGATATTTCAACTATCTGCCGCTGCTGCTGCTCATGCAATGCATCCCTATTACCCTCATCCCCATCCAGGCTATTCAATGCCTTATCCATATCCATATGGTCCCTTACCACAACCTCATCCAATACCTCCTATGCATCCATCAGTGAGTACGCCAAGCCGCCACGAACCAGTGAAGCCTGCGACGATAGAGTCGACGACAATGCTCAGTTCGCATCACAGTACAAGTTCATCAGTTACTACAAGATCGCTACGAGAAATATCTGAAAGTACTGAAGATCCAAGAAATCCAAATAACACAACAGAAAGACATCAACTTCATGAAACAACTATGACTCATCATCATTCTACGAGTCATCACAGTTCAGTGCACACAAGCACCGAAAAGCAGCCGGCACATGCAGGCGGAGCGACAAACCATACATTGTCTATTTCACATTCGACATCCAGCAGTTCGTCAGCATCGATTCAGCACAAAATCAATACTCAACAAAAATCGAACTCGCATTCCAGTTCGCCGCATCATCTATCGGCAAGCGTTTCACAATCAACTAGTTCGTCTTCTAGCTTGAATAACCATACACATCACCACTCTCATCACCTGGCTCATCATCCTGAGAGGCTATCGCCGGCCGATTCAATGTTACTTCGACACCACCAAAAAATGCTACCAGGAAATCCGAATCACCTAATGATCCAACCTCCTCCAATGGGCCACCCTATGGGGCTTGGATTACCTCCAGGACCAGGTCCGAGCTCTATCGAAAGCTTACGATTACATGCCCAAGCCGCGGCAGGGTTACAAGCTTCTCACGCTAGACCAGGGTCACCACACCAGATCCCACATGGACATCCACATCTGCGAGGTCCACCAAGACCAATACCCGATGAAAATCCAGAATTAAAACTCGAAACTCAGTCTCAAGCTGAAGAAGAAGAAATTCCGAGCCCAGCTCATATTCCGCATGGCCCTAGTCCTGAGCCTAAAATAGAAGATACAGAATGTCATAGATCTCAGTCAGCTATATTCTTACGACACTGGAATCGCGGAGATTATAACTCGTGCACGCGTACAGATCTTATATTTAAACCGGTTCCTGAGTCGAAACTGGCAAGAAAGAGAGAAGAACGGTTAAGGAAACAAGCTGAACGCGATAGAGAAGAAAGAGAAAAGATAGCGCAACAGGCGCATAGAAAGATTGCGACTCCAGAAAAACCCGAAACGAAACCTCCCTCTAGAGGAGCTATCGAAACTATAACGTCTCCGTACGACCGATTCCCGCGACCTCCCGGCTACCCCGACACACCGGCACTTCGCCAGCTCTCTGAATATGCGAGGCCGCATGCTGGTTTCAGCCCGGGCAACCTTCCCCGTCACTGTATGGACCCGATGCTCCAGTACCAGCTCAGTTCGATGTACGGCGCGGCGGGGGCCAGGGAGCGGCTCGAACTAGAGCATCTCGAACGAGAGAAACGCGACCGAGAGATCCGGGAGCTCCGAGAGCGAGAACTCAATGACCGCTTAAAAGAGGAGCTCCTAAAGAACAACGTCGGGCCTCGAGCGCTCGACCCCCATTGGCTAGAAATGCACCGTCGATATGGCATGCCCCCGCCACCTCCGCAAGGCGCTATTCCGGTGCAGTTCGGCCTGTACCCGCCGGGGCATGGACCCGGCGCATTGTCGCAATTAGAGCGCGAGCGTCTCGAGCGGTTGGGCATACCAGGCGCCGGCGGCGGCGGCGGCCCTGGTCAACCAGGCGGCGCTGGTCAGGCTCCGCCGCACCACCAGCATCACCAGCACCCTGGCGTCGCGGCCGCGCAGCTCGAGGCCGCCGAGCGGCTTGCGCTGGCTGCCGACCCCATGGTGCGGCTGCAGATGGCCGGCATCAACCCGGAGTACCACGCGCACACACATGCGCACACGCACGCACACTCTCACACCCACCTACACCTGCATCCGGGGCAGCAGGCGGCGGCCGCGGCTCAAGCGCAACAGGTAATTTTATTTATAAAAGGCCTTACCTATAACCTGCAAGCTTGTTATCAGAAACAACTAAAACTCTTATATTTGTCGTTAAACAGGAGGCGCTCGGCTTGGGTCTGGGCGGTGGCGGCGGATACCGGCCTTTAGCACACCCCGAGCTATTGGGCCGACCTTACGCGGAGCAGTTGGCACACCAAGCGGCGGCGCACGAGCAGCTGCAGCGGCAGCTGCTGCTAGAGAGGGAGCGAGGGTTCCTCCATCCCGCTCACCACGAGGAGTTCCTCCGACAGCAGAGGGACCGGGAGCTCAAGGTGCGCGCACTGGAGGAGGCGGCGAGGGCGTCGCGGCCATAGCCCGCGCCTGCGCCGCCGCCCGCGCCGCCTAACCAACACCGCTCGCATGACGACAACAAGTGATCACGGTAAAGTGTCCCCTATGAGAACATTTCCTGTGACTTTACTGATGCCCTTTATTGGCCGAACAAGCTGGATCTACAAGCCGGTCCAACTTGTAGCTAAGCAAACACTATCCACGTTCCCTAGGGCCATTGTATTAAGTGGATGTGAATGGTTGGTCAATGTTTGCCAACTTAACCTGGCCCAGCATGTTCGGCCAATATGGCTTAAGATTATTTATATTTAAGGTTATTTATGGTAGAGACGATTATGATGCGTAATCTTTTTCATAATATTTTTATAGGTGCATGGTTAAATAGAACGCTTATTTTCCATGCTCAAATATTGTATAACTCCTAGTCATAATTATTTTTTATTTGGGAATGAATGAGTGAGTCACATGTTTTTATTTAGGAATAAGGATAAATTATGTATTTGAATATTTTAAATAGGTTTCTATTGAGATTGCGGAATATTTTCCGAAGCTAGGGCAATATTGATTTAACTTAGTGTTGTTAAAACTTCTTTTCGGAAAGGTTTTACAATCTCATTAGCTACCGGTTATCTTTAAAATGCAAATTTTGTAAAGGTAAGATACTAATAAGCAATCATGGAAACGGACCATGTCACTCGATGTTCAATGTAAATTATATTGCTTTTATTATTATAGGTACTTGTTTTATAGGTACCTGTTTTATTGTAGTGACATTTTTGGGAAATATCCCATTAATTAACAAAAAAAACATCATAAATTACTGGTTTAATATTTTACAATTTGACAGATAGGTAAAGGATAGCCTACTAATTCTTGCCTAAACAAAGGGTAGTATCAAACGCGTGGCGGGTGTCTCTCTCTTTTTCTCTTACATTGTATGTACGAAACCGAAAGAGACACGTGACGGTACGTGGCGTGTACATAACGTCACGCATCTTTAAAGAGTACTCTGTCTCACTCTTACACATGTGACAAGACAAATGCGCATACGTGACAAATAAAAGGATTCTTTCATCGAGTTCTCTAACATTAGTATTGCTGTTAACATTTTAAACTTATTTATTTTTATCGAATTTTATAACAGC
This sequence comes from Idaea biselata, assembly GCA_958496205.1. NCBI lineage: Eukaryota > Metazoa > Arthropoda > Insecta > Lepidoptera > Geometridae > Idaea > Idaea biselata. The sequence continues at coordinate 2,785,883 of OY292395.1, forward strand.
TCTCATTAGGAGGTGAAATAGAAAACGTTTTAGCTACTACCTCGTCCCGCGGCTTTACTCGCGTAAGTCTCGATCCCGTATGAATTTCTAAAAACCCTTTCTTTTCGGTTGCCTTCATCATATTATTATAAAGAACACACTCTCCAAATTTCAACTCTACTATTAGAGGTCTTTCCAGTCCTTCTGGTCACGGGTAGACCGAAGGAAAATATATCTGAATCCGCCAAAATTATGGCCAATTTTCCGCGAAAAATCGTCGCTGGCTTATGGAAGTGGGTAATTGCTAATAAAATCTGCGGATCATTATTCCCGGTCTAAAATGCATCGGAAAATTCGAAAAAGTTCTCAGGGCTCTGTGACCGTCGAGTTGTGGCCATCAAAAATTTTTTATTTTGTTTCCTCAAGCCCAGCTTTGTCAGGTTATTTTAACTGTAATTAAGAAAACTGTTTTGTAAATTGAGTTTTTAATGAATTTCGAAACAATTTCTAGTTATTCTTTTAACCGTCGCTCGACTGTACATCGTGAGAAAATTATACAGTACTGACAGACATACCTATAATTATTGATATGTTGCTTTACTTTATAATATTGAATGAAATAATTAATTTATTAATAATAACTTTAATGAGAGAGTCTTATGATGAACTAGCTGCGCCCCGCGGTTACACTCGCGTAAGTCCCGATCCCGCGGAATGTCGGGATAAACACATAGGTGTTTTTGAATAAATGCTTCCAAAAATTCAACTTTTAACTGTGTCAACGTTTTGTAATCATTTCTATGTAAATAGAAAATTACGAGCCGAGTTGAACTGAAAAGTTTACTTGGTAGATGTCGCAACGAAGCCTTACTCGCAGAAATGCTTACCCGTAGCGAAGCGGTCAAACGCGCTGATTCGAATATAGTCGCCGCGCCGGTTTGAATCCCGCCAGAAATTTTCGAAAACATGTTTTCAAAAACAGTATTTCCTAAGTGTGGCAAACACTTCAAGAAATAAAGTTTAAAAAAATATGCGCTGATCCAGCACACCAGCTATTCGTTTCCTTCCTAAGTTTCATCGCAATTTTTTTACATACAAACATATAAATAAACCTTCGTGTTTATAATATTAGTGGAATAATTACTTTAATGAGAGGTGATTTTATACCTACATATATTTATTTATTCTTAGTTACGACTGCTTAATAATACGCCTCAAGGTAATAAAACTTATTTTATGTTGTAGAGAAAATGAACGCGCAATTCGCGAACCACGCGTTTATGTCTTTGAATACAATACATGCTACTGTCTTTACTTTTGCACTGTGCTATAGTTGTTTCCCCCAGTTTTACCCGTATAAGTTCCAATGCCGAATGTGTCAATTCTACTAATATTATACTAGTGGTATAATAAAAGACCGCTGAATCGATTGCGATAAAATTCGGCATCATTTTTTTTTAAGGCCTAGCCTAGCTTTGTTTATCGAACCATTATTTAAATCTCAAAATGTATTCGTCATATGCACTTGCGTTATAGAGTGCGTATGTTTTTTTAAACAAATCCACTACGGATCAAACTACAGATGAAAATATTTGGTTCATCCGTTTAGGAGCCATAGACATACAGACAGACACGTCGATACCCCCCCTTTTTCCGTCAGGGAAAAGCGACAGACACACATACAAATAAAATCAAACATGTCTCACCCCAAACGTCTACGTGGGTCTTAAAAATTAAAACCATATTTTCAATGAATTTAATTTATCGAATTTACCGTGTACGAAAGTTTCCGTACAATTATCACAACAAAGTCACGTTGTTGTATGTATTTCTTATATTACGTTTTTAATATTTGTTGTAATAGCGGCAACAGAAATACATCATCTGTGAACATTTCAACTGTCTAGCTATCACGGGTCATGAGATACAGCCTGGTGACAGACAGACGGACAGTGGAGTCTTAGTAAAAAGGTCCCATTTTAACCCTTTAAAGACCGAACTTCAAAAGTATTCACATTCCTCTCACAGATTAGATACTCAATGAGCAAAATCATACATAATAAATTATTGTGTTGTCGCAATAATGTATTTATGACTTATACTTACCTACAATCATATATACCTTACATTATGTATTATATCTATTTTATTCGTGGAGATATTTTAACAGAATGAAGAGCCACCCCCACACAGGTGCGTTATACCGCGAAAACGCATGCGTTTATATCGCACGTATTGCGGTAATACCGCAGCGGTGTGGAATATCGTTGCGGTCCCCATAGAAAAGTACTAAAATCGATATCGTAAAAACGCATGTGGCACCGCACAGTAAAAACGCAGCTGTGTGTAAATGTCAAACTCCACGATGACACTGCCACTGACACTTTACCTAAAACAGCCCACACCTCCAGCACACATGCACGATTTGTTTTATGTGTCCTGTAGCTGTGGTCTGTTTAATTAAAGTGTCAGTGTAAGTGTCCGTTGTATACTTGAAGCTTAAGGAATCGGGATGCAATACCGCACAAACGGAGGCAATACCGCAGAAACGGGATGCAATATCGCACCTGTGTGGGCGAGCTGTAATGCATTAGCATTCAAATTAACTTGTAAATATCAAGCGAAAATGTTATTTATTACAAAGACAAAAGATTTGCAATGCAATGATTTGTCTTAACAAGAAAATGTGTTGAATAAAAGAATGGATAACATTTTCTTGCGATATTTTTACAAATTGTCAATATGTAAAGTTAAATTATAATGGATACTAAACTAAAGTATTTTAGATCCATCTACTGTCTCTTGTAAAATTAAATTATTGTAAATGTAATACTATTTTTTTTAATTTAGCTGGTTGTACACATTCGAGTTTACTGCACGTTGCCGAGTTGTAAATAGAGTTAATGTCAACTATTTAGAAAGGATAGAATTATTACAAGTAGAATGTAACTTAAATTATAACATTACATTGTTTACTTCACAGACGCTTCGTAGGTCCTCTTCGGTTACGCCATAGTTCTGTCTTAAAGAGATATAAGTATTATTTTTAGAGAAAAAATATATTTAAGAAGTTGCGTGTCGGTTTAAAACTTCATTTATTTAGGCAATAAGGTTAAATGGATGTCTTAGTGCTTTTGTGTAAATTTTTTTTGAATAATATATGTGAAAAATATCAAATTATATCTTTTTCTTTAGGGTATAAGTTTATAAGATATAAAATAAGGGGTTTCTTGGTGGATGGGTTCGGCCTCCCACCAAAAAACCCCTTCGGCTTATTACCCACCGGTCTAAGTCGTTCAAGGCGAAGCGTCTCTATGCATATCCTTGGACTGTTAAGATAAGCAAAGCGAAGTCCACTAATAACTAAACCACTCCCAACGGAAAACCGAAAAAACTCGATGACTCCACCGATGACTTAAGAAAAGGGTCAGATGGGGAATTTGCAATACCGGGGCAAAAGCAATAAAGTTAATTGCTAATGATGTCATTAAAGAAACCGGTAACCTTCGACTCTACCTTATCCTGATTTAACTATCGTAGTACCTTAGTATAGTCGAAGGTTTCTTTAATGACATTAGAAATTACCGTTATTGCTTTTGCACCGGTATTGCAAATTCCCCATCTGACCCTACATAATATCCTACCCTACCTTATTATAATTAAGAAAGTTCAATAAGAATTTTATTAGGTAAGTATTTAAAATATTGCTAAGGAGAAAAAGCATCACAGACATGCTGTGCTGTTGGAGAGATCTCGTGGTCCACTGGTTATATAGAAAGTGATTTGTTTTGCCGCAATTTCATCAGTCGGTATCCCGTTATTCAGACACTCCATAAATGGTCTAAATCCGATTGTCATTCTTCTTTATGGCCTTCTGCTAGCAGCTTAGTACAATTTGGCCAGTCTCACGGGGCGAGGAGTAAATAGTTAAGAGTGGGGTACGGTATGATCTCAAAGGGTCTCAATCGTAGCCGTTAATGAATTGAGTCGGTCGTATGTTGTTAGAATGGCAATAGTCAGTCCATTGCTGTTCTAACCTGTGGTTCTAACTTTGGGTTCTAACCACTATTATACTACTCTTTGTTCTAACCTGTGGTTCTAACAATATCAAAGAATCAAACAACCAAAGAGAATATAACCACTGGGCTCACACCCGTATTCACATACGACTAGGGCATGAATCCCGGGATCCCGGGATATCGTAATCCCGGGATCTCGGACGCAAAAGTTCGATATTATAATCCCGGGATTGAGTGATCCGATATCGAGATTTGAGCAATTTACTATTTGGGTATAAATTGAGATTTTTAACTATATTTTTCCTCAAGAAATGATTGAATAGAACTATTAAAATTAAACCCAAATTAGTCTACCCCTGAGGAAGAGATCTGTAAAGATTTAGAAGCGTAGGGAATTGGTAAAATGTTTAAAACAATAAAAGTAACGTGATTCATTGCAATTTTTAAGACAATTATTTTTTATACAAGCTCGCATGCAATTTTTTTCTGCTAAAAACATTTTAGTGGTGCGCCTAGAATTTGGCGCGAAAGTTTAGACACTTTCGGGTTTAGGCTATTTGTCCGCCATATTTCCAAAATGATGGGGTGGACGGCCCTCGGGGTAACTTATTTACGTAATGAAACCACTAGAGTCTTAAATATTTTAGATTTAACACATTTTTATTGTATTAAATTCACTTTTTGTAACGATATCTAAAATCTCAGTATCAATCCCGGGATCCCGGGATTGAGCTCTTAATATCGATATCGTCCCGAGATTGAAAACCTTCCGATATTGCATGCCCTACATACGACCCTATGGGTGGCTTAATGCTTTGTCTTCCTCTTGTGAGGGATAGGTAGATAAACGACGTTAGCAACGTTAGTTAGAGACACAAGCTGAGCCCACGTAGGGTGTAGTTTGTGAATACGGCTGTTATCATATCAACGAACAATGAAAATTATAGCCATCATTTTCTTTACATCTTTTTTTACTAGAAACTCAATATTTCAAAAACCTATCTAAAATAATGCAACCTAAACGTTTCTTGATAGCAAATGTCTATAATGATAATTCTTCTGTCATAATATTTTCGATCGCGAACAGTTTTAGATTTGTATTACCTAACTATTTATTTGTTTAAGACTTGTATCTAGGAAAGTGTTTGATCGATACAATTTGCGGAGAGTTCATGGCCCTTTGGATGAGTATTGAGAAGCGATAAGTACCTACATAGTAACGTACATTTATTGCGAAGTGATGGGGCTGACGAGCAACACAGGTTTGCTTGCCAGCGTAGCGCAGAAGCCGACTCTCACCAAACAAAAGGTCAGTTATGCAATTAAAACTTCGTTGCTTTAACAATACCACTTTGTAAAAGTTAAGAGTACCTACCTACCTACCAATGTTTGCTTCTTGGGTAACTGAAGGTTTTTTTTTAGCTAAAAGGTTACCTTATTACCGCTTATTTATGTACCTACTAACAATTTGCCCCGATTTCGCCAATGTCCCTTCGTACATTATATACGTAGGTCTTATACACATTTTTCCCTTTTACAAAAAGAAAGCTGAACCATGGATTATTGCTAGGTTTATTTATACCGTTTTAAAAAAAAATGATATTTACTAAATAACAATGAAGCTAATTGATGGTTACCACATTTTATTTACATACTAACAGCGCTCCGCGAATTCACCCGTGTAGTGTAAGTCCTGAACCCGCGGAAATATCGTGATATGTTATCCCGATATTCCCAATATTATTTAATGGCAATCGGTTCAGTGGATTTTACGCGAAAGACAAAGCTAATTATGTTACCGAAAACCGTATCAAAATCTATTTAGAATCTTAATAGAATACCTATCTAAATTTTAGATAGGTAGGTACAGTTATGGGGAGAAATAGACAAGACTCTAGTGTACTGCCGAAGGGTTAAATTCTATTAACACATAATACTAACTCCCGAAAGAAATACTACAGCGTCTGATTACTATTTCAGAGTAACATAGACCTAAGATGCGAGGTTACCCCGGCCCCTTTCATGCTGCGACCCTACGCCGGTATCTACAACCCGTTCTCTCACGCGTGCTCCGTGCTGTGCAACCATCCCGCCGACACCGAGGCGAAGGAGTTCGTCAAACGGGCTAAGGATCATTGGGTGAGGTTCAGAGTAACATAGACCTACTTAAGATGGGAGGTGATCTTCCTGTTCATCGAGCTCTTTGAGTAAGTAGAACATACCTAATTAAGGAAGTTCACCGATTGCCGGTTGCGAATTCCAGTTATTCCTTTTCTACTGGCTTTGATGTTAGATTGTCAGATTTAGGTACAATTATTCATTATGCATTTGCCTACACCGCGCACCGGTCTGGAGCCTTATTTTTGAATCGCTCGTGCCATTTCGCGCGATTTAAATTTTCGTTCGATGTCGGACTCCTACGGCGAGTGGTTGAGTGAGACCATTCTTTGCGTGTAATGCTGCATGCTGTAGAAGTCGGCAACGTATTATTTATTTAGATATTTTCATTAAATCAACAATCAACTGCTTCTACTTATCTTGCGTACAAAGAGCAAAACTCTCGTTACATCCTAACACAGAAAATTAAGATGTTGTTAAAACATGTGTGTGTTATACTCATAGGTATTAAAAATCGATAAGGTGGATTTAGTAAAGTAATAAAATTCAAAGGTGATTAGGATTAAAGCAAGTTATTATAGGATTTAATATTTTTAGTAGGTACCTAAATCGCTAATCCCTAAGTATCAAAATAAAAACATGTCTATAGATTTAAATGACAGACTGTCTGATTTAGATAATGTAAGTAGATTAATAGACGTTTATCTATTAAGATAGGTATTCTTTATCTAAGTATTTAGGTACATCAGGTGTATTATAACACTAGCACTGCCCGCGACTTCGTTCGTCTATTTTTTTTTTAATAGGTATAATATAGTAGTCTTCCTCAATAAATGGACTATCCAACACTGAAAGAATTTTTTAATACTGACCAGAGCGGTTCCTGAGATTAGCGCGTTCAAACAAAAAAACTCTTCAGCTTTATAATAGTAGGTATTATAGATAAGTGCATCTCGCGGTTTCACCTGCGCGTATAACTTACCCAATAAACATTTTAGAGAAGCGCCGAGGCGCCAACTACTAGATAAATTGTAATTTTAGTGGTGTAATATGGCTATAGAAGTCACACTTAGTACATAGATTTATAACACATTGTTAGGTAGGTAAGTACTACTACTGGTGAAATAAGTGTCTGATTGATTAGTAGTAGGTATGAATAATTTGCATCGTACACTTATGATATAGGTAGGTTCCTAGACGTTGTTACGACAATTTTGTGTGTCAGGCTTATAGTGGTAACTTAAACAGCTATTTGGTCGTTAAATTTTCTATAGGAAACTTAAAAGCGTGGGAGTTGATTATTGGTCGTAATAAACTATTAGTTACCAGGTAGGTACAACGTTTGTATAAGTCTTATGCACACATGCAAACACTCTAATACGACTGCTAGATAAAATCTTTGAATAGCACAATGCCTACTTTTTAAACTTTTTAAATTGATGGGTATAGAATCGATACTTTCCGGGGTTCTAGCTATACACCAGTTTCTAGGAACCCTTATACGGGTAAAAGCCTCCCTAGGTTCTAAATTGTTTCCCTGTCCTGCTCCAATTTGAACAATGTGTGCCAGCGACTGCTCGTACGGACCAGCGTAAATATACATACTAAACGAACTTTCTTATTAAATACCTACCATTGATCTCAACCTTAACAGTAGATATGTCATCATAAAGAAGGCAGTTGAAGCAAGCCACTGAAGTAACGCTACCTCAAATTCAATGATACTTTTGACGTATTAAGCGTCATTCATCGACTTCATCTTAGCACCCGCACCGATTGTCAGCAATATCATCAGCGGTCGTTGCAGCGCAGGCTTAGAACGCACTGCGATTAAACGCAAGAGCGGTTTCTGAATAGCTAAAAAACGCAGAACCGCGTATCAACAAGCAAAATCAGGCATTTAAAAAAACGCTAATGCGTGGGCTTGTATAGAAAGCTATGTTTAGCATTTTTTTTCGGTTTCAGACCGACGGAAAAACTCACTCTTTCTCTATACAAACGTAGTCGACTGTTTCCTCCCTGGATAAAGACATGAGAGCAAATATGTTTATACTATAAAACGTGATAAAACCTATATCTGCCATGACCATGCCCCTACGTTTTGGTTTTTTCATTTTCTAATTAGAATAGCAATAAAATTCAAACAAAATAGAAAATGAAATAAATCAAAAAGTAGGGACATGGTCGGTCATGGCTGATTTAGGACTTATGGCATAAACATATGTTTTCTAATATCTTTATCCAGGGAGGAAACAGTCGACTACGTTTGTAAAGTTTGTATGGAGAAAAGTGTAAGTAGACTGTCCCCTTAATCGCAGTGCGTACACGCTCTAAGCGCTGCAGCTTTTTGTATTCATTTCGCTTAAAAGGAACATGAAATATGTTTGAGACATCACCTGTACTTAGTACTAGTACATAATCTTTGTTTAATTACTTATTAATAGGTATTATGTAGCTATATATACAAGGTAGGTCTAACCTATGAATATTGTTTCTTTTTTCTGGTAAAGCCATAAACAACCCGCGTGCTACAAACCGTGAAGTGCTTATGTTCATAAAGCAATAAAATGAAATAGGTACTGTAATTATGCGCTTACCCACATACTGTTTGCTACTTTGTTTGATGTTCTAACTGTTTCAAGCGGATATTGTAGATGTAGGTACCTACTTACTACTTTTACTGCTGATTGTTTGAACAAGCTACATCTATATCTATACTAATATTGTTGGTATACTAGGAAAGATTTGTATTTTTTTGTGTGTCTGTATGAATAAACTCAAAAACTACTGCACCGATTTCGAAAATTCTTTCACTATTAGAAAGCTACATTCATCCTGAGTGACATAGGTATACTTTTGATCCCGATATTCCCATGGGATCGAGACTTACGTGGGTGAAACCGCGGGACGCAGCTAGTTATACATAAATTATGCAGGACGTTGCACGTAGTGCAATCTAGCTAGCCCCAAGTTAAGCAACTGGGCTTGTACTATGTATTCTAGACAACGAATACTACATAATAATACTTTTTTTTTGTAAATTCAAAACATTTATGTTCAGCGTAACAGTATACTTGTCCCCGGCTGCAATCGAACCCGCACCCTTCAGCGTTGCAGTCGGCGGTTCGCCAACACGCCACAGATGCCGTCGATGTTTATTTACTGTGTTATTTATTTCCCAGTTGGTTGATGGCAAGCCTCACTATTTGGAAGATCTCTCCAAACTGCAAGATGGGGCAGACAAGGAGAAGATCAGAACACCACACGACCTTGTCACCGAAGACATGTTTAGAAGGTTACCTTTCACTTAATTATAGCTTTACATAATAATAGGTATTATAGCACAATTTTCCACTCGTTGCACACCACGGGTCGTAAAACGTGGAAGCTACTGTGCAGTGAGTATTGCCGTCTTTCTTCTAGTCGTGGATCTTATGGGCGCAAGCGCAGTGCTGAACGATAGAATCTATCATTAGTAAAAATAAACCATAATATATCTAGCGTGCAACATCTTAAGCTGGGTATCCACTTGCGCAGCCTCGTGACGAGCTGCCTCATCCTGAGCGTGCCGCGGGCTCCGGAAAGTACATGCGTCTCCACTTGAGCTTACATAATATTGTATCGAGCGGCAAGCCTCAACCCGAGCCACGATACCGAGTACACGTGCAAGCGTCTCCACTCAACGCACGGCTCACACTGAGGCGTCTTTGAGCATGGCCATTTACCGACACGGTTTGGCTCGCTGCGCGGCCGCCTCGTTTGGTTCAAGTCGCGGCAAGCCTCGACTCGCGGCAAGGTCTCCACTAGATCTGCCTCGGGTCGAGGCAGCCGCTCGGGTCGAGGCTGCCTCAAATGGATACCCAGCTTTAGACTATCACTTACGCGTCATGTATATCACGTAAGATAGTGCCCGACTGTGACACGTGAGATAGTGGTCAAACGCTCATCTGTCCGATAGATGAGCGATTGACTGATTTTTGACTTTGAGTGATGCTTAATTGTTTAAGTAGATCTTAAATTTTGAGTAGCGTTTCTGTATTCTTCCGTTAACATTTGGGCCATGGTACGTGACTTGAGATTCCTCTAACTAAACTTTACAACGTTATGGTAAGTGATGGCCTAATATGTAGCAAGCTCATCTCAAAGATACTTATGTGATTAATAGTTAATCGTACCAATATTATAAACGAAAAAGTTTGCAAGTATGTATGTCTGTAAGTGAATTTGTTACTCCTTCACGCAAAAACTACTAAACCGATTGCGATGAAACTTAGAATAGAAATAGCTGGAGAACTACAATAACACATAGGCTACTTTTTATCCTGACGTTCCCCCGGGATCAGGACTTACGCTGGTGTAATCGCGGGCGCTTCTTATCTATATCTATACCTACTTCTATACCTACTTTGTGTGTATGTGTGTCTGTATGTTTGTAATGAATAAACTCAAAAAATACTGTCCCGATTTCAAAAATTCTTTCACCATTAGAAAGCTACATTCACCCTGAGTAACATATGCTACTTTTGATCCCGATATTCCCACGGGATCGGTACTTACGCGAGTGAAACGCGGAACTCTGCTTGTTAAAAATACTTATGACCAGATATGCGGAGACGGACTCCCGGCCGCTAACTCCTGCGCCAACGCTGGCGAGCGGCAAGTCACGGGGCTCGCGACGGTGTCTCACCCCCGACCAGCCGCATACCAAGACCGCCATCGTTCTTGACTTACGGAGAAGTCACAGCCAGGTACCTTATACTGGTTTAACTTTCCCTTTGAAACCTTAACACATCTAGCCGCGGTATCCTAAACCGAATGGGGTATTATTTTTAAATAGGTAGGTACCTACCTACTCCATAGATGGCCGTTCCAAAGAAACAAAGTCACCGACATAACTCTGCAAAGTAGCAGACTGAAGTGGTCAGGCCATATAGCTCAAAAGGACTGATAACCGTGGGGGAGTAAAATCGAGGCGATGGAGGCTGCTCGCGATCGCTTTTGTGGCGTTCGTATGGGGGAGGCCTTTGTTCAGCAGTGGACGGATAAAGGCTGAGATGTTTGACCACTATCTCTACTGATGGGAAGTGACGTTATTATTTAAATGTAGCATGCTCATCTAGAAGATGGAAGTCAGTAGCGGAACAAACTACTGACTTCCATCTACCCGATTTCCTTAGTGGCTGCACCGGCATACCTTTCGGAACACGGACGAGTCCGCTTGGTGCTACGACTTAGGCCGGTGGGTGGTAACAAGCTGCTGCCGAAGCCTCTCAACAAGAAACCTATTTTCACTTCATGTTTCGGTTTTAATTGGGTGGTGCTTATTACATTTAGCATTGATTCTATGCTGCTCCCTGTAAAGGTCTCGAAACGTTGAGCATAGAAACAATGCTAAAAGTAATAAACACCACGCGATTAAAACCAAAAAACGGTTCTATTTCATTCCCACACCGCGAAAGCAGTAGAAAAATCCATGTTTACTATTTTAATGTTTTTCCCTATTACCAGGAAACTCTATACTACCACGGGTACGGCACCTCCGACCTGACAGTCGGCGCTAACACGAGCCCCATCAACGACAGGTCGACTCTGCCGTCGCTGAACCTGTCCGAAGCCACCCACGCTCGCCTACTGAAGGGCCAGACAGAGCAACTGCCACCGCTGGCCTCGCCGCTCGTTCTGGCCAAGAGGATCGTTAAGGAGCCAGTCAGTGTCCGGGCTAAGAAGGTCAGTTTGAAATAAAGTTGGGAGTTCTGTTTGAGACGCCTTGGTGAACGCAAGGTCCTGATTTTTATTTTCGTGAAACCTAGTTATATTGCGGGTAAATTGTTTAGTTTTGGTGGCAAAATAATCAATTTAGTTTCGTGAAAGATAACGAGTGTAATGAATATAAAAAACAGTGCCGAACACGGAATTATCGCGTTACAAACAGATGCTCACGTGGAGTTGCAATAAAATTCACCATTTTTGTTGTACTCGCCTACTCACATTCAAAAATTAAATACCACCTAACACGTGATATTGGCCCAAATTGCCCTTAAATGCTGGCAGAAAGGCCATAAACAAAGAACTGAACTGACTGAAATGAAGTTGACATCGCCGTTACGGTGAAGGAACGCATCGTTAGGAAGCCGAGTCCTAGGACTGACCACAGTCCGAAGGTAGGCTCCCGTGGCGTCTTACTGACAAACTCTACCTAGAGGATGCCTTGGCCTTGGCCTAAAAATAGCCACTATTGACTATCAGAATTTCATAGATAGGTATTACGATATAACAATGACGCAGGCGTCTAACTAAACTAAGCCTCCGTAATAAGCATGTCGTCATGTTTATTACATAGGTGGATTTTGTTATCGGAGGTTGCGGTAGTTTTCCACTCTCACACGGTTACTAGAGCGGAACCATCGGCAGAAATATACTAATACAGGTACTTCGATAAGCTCGACCCGATTAGCCTCTGACGTTAGCGCTCATACCGTGAACTACTCCAAACTAGACCAGAACCCTCGCATTCAAAATGCTGCCGTTTCTTATATCGAAAACTAAATTAATACCTACCAGAAAGGTTGGCAACAACCAGAAGAAACAGAAAGAGAAGAGTTTTTACGTCACTGGGGACAATTTGACTACGATAAAACCTCGTCGGATTAAGAGGAGGCCTTTGAAGTTGGCGCCTATAGTGCCACCGACGAACTGCGAGTGTGGCGTGATGCATTTGACAAGGATTGTGATCAGCTACGCGCCTCGGAGTCGGAAGAGGGGAGCATCGAACATTGTGCTCTCAATGACCACGTGGGGAACGACCGGGCAGCGCAAACGTATGAAGTTGCCGAGTGTGAAAGTTGCGCGAAAAATACGCGTCCCTCAGGAGCAACCAGTCGTTTATGATAGTACTGAGTTTTTTAAGAAACTCGAGGTATCAACTAGTTGCACTTACCTGCCTATTCTATGGCGTTACCTATAAGTATTTATTTGACTCGCTGTGTCCCATGGTTTTACCCCCGTAAGCCCCGATCCCGTGGGTATTTCGAAAAACTTTTTCTTACGGAATACTTGCATCATGTAAAGATCACATTCCCCAAGTTTTAGCTATATACTACCAGTGGTTTAGGCTGTGCTTTGATCCATCAGCCAGTCCAGGACAAATGCTTCGTCGTCGTAGTAGTCACAATCTATGAAAAAGAAATCAAACTTTCTTTTTTTTGTGGCCCGCTGCTGGGCAAAGATATTCCTTACTTTCTTCCCATTTACGTTTAAAAACTTTCTACAGTTATAAATTAGGTAGTATTTGATTTTATTCTACCGATATCCTTATGTGTATATCTGTATCTATATCTTATGTCTATTTTCAGAATCAATTAAAAGCTCTGAACATCAGCAAGCCTGTAAAACCGAAGAGCAAGGAAACGCCTACCGCTTCACAAAGATCCAAGACTGACAAGGACGCGAGCGATGGCGCCGAGATGAGTCATGTTAATATTGATGAAGGAGGTTGGTTATTTTTGTTTGTCATCATCACTGGCTAGAATTTCACACCTATTGTACCATGCTATCCTGAAGAAGAGACCTGGAAAGGTCTCGAAACGTTGAGCGTTGTAACAATGCTAAAAGTAATAAAAACCACGCAATTCAAACCGAAAAATGTCTTTAATTTTAGTAATTTGTGTGTGTGTTTTTCGTTAGCTAATGGTGAAGCCCGTCGCCGAGGCAAACGTCGTCGTAAAGGGCAGAAGGGCAGCGACCGGCTCACGTCCGCCGGGCTAGCTGCGCAGGCGCAACAGGATCCGGAAACACAGGTATTACATTATTTACATTTGACAGGTCTTCCTTCATAATCCTTCTTCCTGTTCCTGTCAAATATCGGTCTGAAAAAACTAGGGATAAACTGGGTAATTAGTTTCATAGAGATTTTGTTTTTTTTTTTCATTTTCAAATTCGAATAGAAAAAAACAAAACGTAGAGGGGCATGATCGATCATGGCTTATGTAGGATTTATGACATAAATGTAAATTTTCTCCTAATGACTTTATCCAGTGAGGAAACAGTCGATTACGTTTGTAAAGTTTGTATGGTACATACAAAGGTACAAGGATCCTTAAGGTCTCCTTAAGTAAATATTAAAGAAATATCTACCATACAACAATTTTTTTACGGTAATACGCAACGTAAGCGCGGTTTATTTTTACCACCGGCGCCATCTAGTAATAAACTGTCGTCAGTGGTAAAGATAAATGCAAACGGGCGTTGTCGTTGCGCACACGGATTTCGCTTGGTTCAATGTTTAATTTAGGCTTCCGTACCCAATTGTGATAATGGTACCGAACTCTTCGTTCACGAGCTACCGGCTAGTAACGTGGGGAACAAATGTGTTGCAATGACGCCTCCGTCCGGCCGCGGCAGATTGGGAAGAAAGACCCGAGAAGTTCTGGCTTGACGTCGTAAGATCGGATATGCGTGCAAATGGCTTCACTACGCGGGATGTCGAAGATCGTGCGAAGTGGAGACGTAAAAGTAGGAAAGCGGACCTCGGCTCCCGAGAGGGATGCAACCGGGAACATCGCTCGGATGATGATGATGAACCCTTCGTGCGTGAGTCCGACTCGCACTTGGCCGATATTTTGGTAATAATGGTATTTAATTCAACCCTCGTTTATTACCGTAGTTTTCTGTAATCCCCAGATAGCGGGCATAGGAACGGACTCCCAGAACCCAAGTTCCCGCGGCTCCATCGCCGACGGCTCCTCCGTGGACGACGACCTCATCATCCTGCCCGCCATCAAGACCGGCGTCACGCGGAAGACCGACTCCTTCCTGGATGATGAGATCCTCAAGTATTTGCATAGAGAGGTCGATGAGGAGGCTATCGAGACTGAATTTGATGTTAAGGTGCGTTAGTGGGCGATTCTTGAGATTTTTTCGTTTATCGGTTGGGGTTGGTTTGTAGTGTATTTGTTTTGGGAATGGTCAAGCAATTCATCGAGAGGTTTTGCCTTGAACGTTTAGTTTTAATGTCCAAAACTGAATTTATTTGGTTTTAAACATCGCAACTGTACCTACCTAACGTGTCAGTAACTTACTGAGTCCTCGAGTTTTTTCGTTGGTCCATTAAGATTGGTTTGGTCATTAGAGGACTTCGCAATGTTTTTCTTGGGTACGGTATCTATTTATTTATTTATTTATTTATTTGGAAATCCAACAGCTATTATAAAACAATAGAGATAGTGTAACAATAGAAAGCCAATTATAGGATCTCACGACTAACAATAAAATGTTAAATTAAATATAAGGAGTGAGCTGACGACTTTACCACCCACAAAAACACAAGGACGTCGAAAAGATTATAAAAAAAAAGGAAGGAAATTTAACAAAAATATAACAAAAACAAATACATATCATTCACCCTCAAAGAAATGCTTAGTTAACCGCCGCCTCACAGTCTCAGCACTGGTACTGAACAAATCCAAATCTTTGTCAATACTCTCTACCAGCCTATTGAAATTACTACAGGCCCGCCATAGGTATGTATTTTGACCATAATTTGTACCCACCCTGGATATATAAATTGGCTGGAATGATCTTGTGGCTAGCAACGAGGGAACTCTCAAATTAATCCTACTTAAAAGATTTGGACAATCAATTCGATTCGAAGTTAGCTTAATAAGAAACACCATATCTGCTATTTCACGCCGCTTGGACAAAGGGAGAAAATGAAATTTTCTACACAGTTGCTCGTACTGCGATGTATCGTATGGTACACCCACACGACCACACAGAAATTTAAGAAATTTAATTTGAACTTTCTCAAGTCTAGAAATATATTTGTCGTAACGCGGATTCCATATTTGAGTTGCATATTCTAGTATACTACGGACATAAGAACAGTACAAGATTTTCAAAGTTTTAGCTCTCTTAAAATGTTTAGAGTTCCTCATTATAAAACCCAATGATTTGAACGCTCTGGCAGTAACACTTTCAATATGCTCATCAAAGGCGAGTTTACAATCATGTATGACACCGAGGTCTTTAACAGAATTATTATGGACTAGATGCTGGTCCTTTAGAGCATAACGAGATGCTATAAGCTTGCTCTTACGCGAAAAAGTAACTACAGAGCATTTTAAAGGGTTCAAGTCAAGCTTATTCTCAAGGCAATAAGCATCTAATCGCCCCAGGTCAGATTGTAAGTTTGCTACGTCAGAAGAAGACTCTACAGCAGCAAAAATCTTCATATCGTCCGCAAAGCACAACAGTTGACTATAACGGAAACAATCTACTATATCGTTAACAAAAATTAGGAAAAGGAGGGGTCCCAGAAGGGATCCTTGCGGGACTCCACTTGGTATAGTTACCCAGCTAGAAATGTAGTTACTGACTACAACTGCTTGTGTCCGATTATCGATATAAGAGCTGAGCCACCTCAATAAATCGCCTCTAATTCCCAATAATTGTAATTTAAAAACAAGCCGTTGATGATCAATCCTATCGAAACATTTACTGTAATCGGTAAAAACTACATCAACCTGCTTATTATTATTCATAGACGATGTTATGTATTCATTTAAGATCACCAAGTTGGACACCGTAGACCGACCCTTGAGAAATCCATGTTGAGCCTGAGAAAACGAGTTATGAAGAGCTTGATAAACTTGATTATATACAATTTTTTCAAAGGTTTTGGCTACAATACATAACTTAGAGATAGGGCGGTAATTACAAACATCTTGCCTAGATCCTTTCTTGTGGATTGGGGAAATGTAGGCCGATTTCCACAGTTTTGGAAAAATACAAGTATTAATTGATTTTTGAAATAGCAGAGATATGGGAATTGCAATCGACTTAGCACAATTTCTAAGAAAGATAGGACTCAAGTGATCAGGCCCTGCCGACTTCGACGGATCCAACTTCGTAATCAATTTATAGACCTCAGCCTTATCGATGACAACACTATGAATATCGAACATAGAAGGACTCTCACAATTCGGCATCGAGTCTCCGCCCAATCGGTCAGATGAGGAAGAAGCCAGAAAAGTTGATAGAAAATAATCTGAAAAAGCATCACATATTTCTGTCCCATAGCAAAAGTTCTGACCACTATAGTTTAAAGTATTGGGAATGCAGCTAGATTTTTGTCGATTTTTTACAAAGCTCCAAAAATGCTTGGGATCTCTCTCTATGTTTCCCTCCACCGATGAGATATAACGATCATAACAACTACTCTCCAGGGATCTTACCCTATCTCGTAGAAGTTTAAATGTCTCCAAGTCAGATCTGTTCCCGTATTTATTGTACTTCGATAAAAATTTGGATTTCTCTTTGAGTAATTTGATTAGAGCTGTACAAAACCAGGCGGGGTAAGAGTTAGGGCGAACAATTTTGGATGGAATATGTCTTTCTTTGAGTTCATTAATAATTTCATAGAAATAAGTGACGGCTTCCTCAAGGGACCTACGATCGAGTTCGGCAGACCAATCTATATTGTCGATTTCAGTGTTAATTTCCTCATAATTTCCTTTATTATAGAAATAACGTAGATACTCATGCGGTTTAAGAGCAGGTAGTCCAAAACAATTCACTGTCACTACTAACGGGTTGTGGTGGGCATCAACAGGTACTGCTAATGGTTCGTGACATTCCCTAACAGAGATATTGTACTTGTCATTCGACAATACCAGATCCAAGGTTCTGTTATTTACATTCTTAACATGATTAAATTGGTATAGATTATTTGATACTAATTCATCAGCAAGTAGGCGTTCATTGTCATTGGTTAAATTTGTAGGTGTCAGGTAAGGTGAATGACTACTGGGTTCCCACACAATATAGCGTAGATTAAAATCACCTAAAATAAGAAATTTATCACAAGAATAATTTAAGACGATCTCTTCCAGCTTCGCTAGGTAGTTAGCTAATTGTTCTGAGAAAGAAAACCCCAGGGCTTGATCGATTATATAAACGCTACAGATGTGAAGCCTAATTTTAAACCCACATTTATCCCTAAGAGCTAACGACAACCACAGGTCCTCGGCAGAAGAGTGAAATGAGGGCTGTGGGGTAACTGGTATATCTCTACGCACCGCTATCATCACCCCACCGCCTTTCGACTGCTTTGTAGCTTCATAATCACGATCACGCCTCCATACGATATACCTATTATCAAACAGTTCTGAATTGCCTATCGAGTCCAAAAGCCATGTCTCTGTAATCACTATCACGTCGTAATTACTGTGACTCATGTTACGGTAAAAATCAAGAACCTTGCTGCGCAACCCTCTAGAATTCTGATAATATATATTCAAATCATTTATACCATCATAAACCATTTTTAAAACCATAGCAATAAATTTTAAGTAACGTCGTAGAAAATAACATTCGTAAATTAACAGTAACCCTAAGTTCAAATCCCAGCGAACAAAGCAAAAATACCTGCGTAGTACGTGTAGTGAAAAGCGTAAATATGACATGAAGCTTAGCATAATAATTAATGATGACCTCGCAATAATAAGCCAATAATAAAATCTTAAAAAGTAACAGTAACAAAGGTAATAAACATATTACCCTGTATTGCGTCGCGCAATCGGGTAAGACTAGCAAATAAATACTGTTAATATAATAAAAATGAAGTTTACAAGAAAACTTATCACTGTGTAATGATTCTATACTAAACAATAACTCTAATATTAACTTAACCTTCAAAACTAATATCTGAATTTGCACTATGCAGCCGAGCAAAAAGCATAAAGGTACAAAAATTATAAAACTAAGACATATTATCCAATTTAATAAAAACATTAACTTCCTTCGCGCCGCGTAGTGAGTTAACAATAGTAGAAAAATACTATAATTAAAATAAAAATTGTTCATCAATAAGCGATAGTGTTTCACACGAATTGATTGTCCCCTAAATAAAATTATACACCCAACTTCCAGGTCAGTCAGTAATTGAGGTAACAATAAACATGTTACCCATTTTAATATTACGCAATCTGATATAACTATTAGGCGAAACCAAAAATTGATCCATAAGCACCAAAATTGCATAAAAACAAAAGTAAATAAATTGTAAAATAAATTATTTAACCATGAAATTACCGAAATAAAATTACAAATTGACAATAAATAAGTTCTCAAGTGAAATATATTGAGGTAGGTACAGATTACAAATAATGTAGGCGCGTATACACGATGACGAATAACATAAGCGATGTAGGATTCATGTTCAAGCGCGTAGGTAAGTATGAGTGCGAGAGAGATAGGAATAACACCCACCTGCGCGAGCGATCGCAACTGCATCACTCGAAGTGCAGGTAGTAGATGATATATAGACTGATAGATAGACAAAGCGATCAGCTGATTGACAGTGGAGGCGGCGACACCAGGCTGTGATAACGTTTGCATTACTAAGCAAATTATGCTATAAATAAGTGAGGTGAATGTTGGAAGTGAAATAATATTATGTTTATGAAAAGTTAAAAAATAGTTAATACAGCAGGGTACACACGGATAGAAACTAATTAAGCGATTTTGTTTAAATCTAGTTCTTTGGTGATTACGACCACTGGTGAAGTGTCATTCCTTCTAGCGTGGATTTTTCCGTGCTTGACCCAGACGTAACTGAACTTGGCATCTTTAGCCCGGACTTTCGCCTTGTTTAGCAGGATCTTCGAATCGCTGTTCAGATGATCATTAACGTATACTCGTTGATTACTATTTGAGAAACCTAGATTGGAGCTCAATAAGGTTTTGCATGACCTAGCCGCCGCTGCGAAGTCGTCCTTCACATATCGATTTGTGAAGCCAACAATAATAGATTTTTCTTTCGATCCATGTAGTAGGGATCGATGAAGAAAGTTAATCTGAGACTTCGAAAAAGAACTACCAGTCACCTTACTGATTGATTCCACGATAGAGAAGAGGTTTTCGTCTTTTTTGAGCGGAATACCCTTTATCTCGACGTTATTTAAACGTGACCGCTGGTCGAATGCTGACAGATGAGACTTCATAGATTGAATTTCCGACTCAAGCGAGGTCACTGTGGCTTGGAGATTCTCAACTTTAGCCACCCTGTGTTGAATTTCTAGAATCTGAGCTGTGAAATCATTTAGTTTGCCACTCATGAACTCGTTCGAGGTCTTCAAATCGTTTAACTCGTCCTTAATAGTCTTGATATCTTTAACTAGCGAGGGTAAGCCGGACAGCTGCAGCTTTATTTCTCTGACTTCTTTAATCAATATTTCCATACTTAACGGATCCACACCAGCACCCGAAGCGACGTGGTCTACAACAGGGGATAGAGATGACGATTTACAAGCGGGGCACTTCCAACTCGCCTTCCTTTCGGTACCAAGTTTGTTCCAGCCTTTTTCACTTATTTTGGCACAGGAGTAATGAAGGTGGGCCCCACAGACCGAACACTCTGCTCCATCAATAAATACATCTTTACAAATTGAGCACTTCATATCCATAATCACCAAGAGCGAACCCACAAAGACGAAGAGAATAGTATGTAATACACTAATCAACGTATTATGTGTGCCGGAGTAGGTAGGCAAGTACGTGTCGATCAAACGAGCGCTCACGCCTGACTGATCTGACAAGCACGCAATTCGTGGCTTATATTTGCAACTGCGTGATCTTCTAGATTAGTTATCCGGCTGAAACCTGGCTAAGCTTACAATGCTAACTAATGTAGCTATTAGATTCTTATAAAATAGTTATTTTTTGTCAATATCCAGCGTCGCTACGTCCTAGAGGAGGCATGGCGCACCCGCCCGGAGCGTCCGTTCGGCGCGGAGATGCAAGTGCTACTGAAGGTATTACAGACTTGTACTGGTTTTTGTACTTTTCTATTTTGTAAAGGGACGAGAGATTAAAGTTTATTTTATTTGTTTTTCAGGAGGTGAGCGCCGGCGTCGCTCCCGTCAGCCTCGGCGACTGGTTACACATCCCGCGCGTGTTCTCGAGGCAGAACGCGCACTTCTCGCTGCCTATCGACTCTAACGCGCTCGAGAGTAAGTTATACGGCGTCGTTCCCGTCAGCCTCGGCGACTGGTTACACATCCCGCGCGTGTTCTCGAGGCAGAACGCGCACTTCTCGCTGCCTATCGACTCTAACGCGCTCGAGAGTAAGGCTAGAAACATACTTAGCCCACGCCACACGCACCATCACTTGCCGATCTGGATCTTAACGTTTGGTGTAACGCGCGTGAAGACGTTGCGCGTAATAGTATGTTTCTAACTCAAAGGATTTCATACAAATTTACAAGTCATGTGCTGCCCGTGTGGGCGCGTGTAAGGTAAGGAGCTTACCTTTATGTTTTACCTTGAAAATCTAGCTACACATAGTAGTTATGCGTAGATCATTTAAATATGAAAATAAGGAGCATGTATTTTTTTCGTTACAGCACTAACACCAATGAACTATGCGGCGAGGTTCGTGACATTGAAGAAATCGAAACAGCTTCTCTATCTGACGGTATTGAGGAAGTTCAGAGAGCGGGGTTATAGAATGCCTATAAAGGTGAGATATATCATAAAACTCATAAAAGCGCAGAACACAATATGTACATGGAACTGAAACTTTTAATTATTTGTTTTTGTAATACTTTACTTTCTGTAGCCAGGTGAGCTTTCCCTGCCAAGTTATATACAAACTTTCATCCCCATTTGGTGCTTATTTACTACCTGATTAATTAAACACTCGCTTTATCACTTACTTATTTATAAAAAAAACAACCGTCGAGCAACATGCTCCGACTACATCAAATCACAGGAACACAACGCCCACGCGTTTTAATTTGCATACTAGCGCCATCTAGTGGGGATGGACGCGAACTATTATTTTATACAATATTTAATTGTGATTAAACACTAACCCTATGGAACTACTGTGCCAATTTTTAAGTTTCTAGGCCTTGTGATTTAGGCTGCGTGTTGTCAATCAGTGAGTCAGTTGCACTTTTTTATTAAGTACTTACCTATGATTTCTATACGACCCTTATAATTTACTCCAGAATATTGAAGAAGGCCTAGTCATGATGATGGGAGGCATCTTATCTCTGGATCAGGCGGCGAGGTTTAAAGACATCATGAAGTGGGACAGTTACATTGAGGAAGACATCATACCTGACGAGATCAAGTTGACGCTTCTCGACACGGGGAAACGGATCGATGAGACCGGAGATAATGACGAAGAGGTATGTTTCGCTGGAGGTTGACGGTTTAAAGACATCATGCAGTGCGACAGTTTCATTGAAGAAGACATAATACCTGACGAGATCAAGTTGACGCTTCTCGACACGGGGAAACGGATCGATGAGACCGGAGATAATGACGATGAGGTATGTTTAGCTGGAGGTTTAAAGACATCATGCTGTGGGACAGTTTCATTGAGGAAGACATCATACCTGACGAGATGAAGTTGACGCTACTCGACACGGGGAAACGAATCGATGAGACCGGAGATAATGATGATGAGGTATGTTTAGCTGGAGGTTGACGGTTTAAAGACATCATGAAGTGGGACAGTTACATTGAGGAAGACATCATACCTGACGAGATCAAGTTGACGCTTCTCGACACGGGGAAACGGATCGATGAGACCGGAGATAATGACGAAGAGGTATGTTTCGCTGGAGGTTGACGGTTTAAAGACATCATGCAGTGCGACAGTTTCATTGAAGAAGACATAATACCTGACGAGATCAAGTTGACGCTTCTCGACACGGGGAAACGGATCGATGAGACCGGAGATAATGACGATGAGGTATGTTTAGCTGGAGGTTTAAAGACATCATGCTGTGGGACAGTTTCATTGAGGAAGACATCATACCTGACGAGATCAAGTTGACGCTACTCGACACGGGGAAACGAATCGATGAGACCGGAGATAATGACGATGAGGTATGTTTAGCTGGAGGTTTAAAGTAGAGATGCAACGGATATCCGGTTGCTATCCGGTATCCGGCCTATCCGGCCATTATTTTACTATCCGGCCGAATACCGGATAGTTGCGCACTATCCGGCCGGATACCGAATAGTGATTCTGTTTGGTATTTAACTTCGAAAAATGGTTAGTTAGTTAGTATACAAGAAAACAACAACAAATTATCAATATTCGTTTATTAGTATTAACTTTAACGTACAATTTCAACTCTTCAAAAAGCCTCATTTGAAGTAGTTAAGAAATCCTATGATCAGCATTAGGTATCCATTCAACCAATCGTAGCGTATCGTATGTTAATTTTTAATCAAATTAAATAAGTGTTACCAAATAAATAAAAAGAGAGTTTAATATTCAGTTTAACATAATTAACTAACGGCAAATTGTGGTGAATAAAAACGATATTCTCTGCATTTTTGGGTAACAGACGATTCCTCCTATTTTCATAAACAAGTCCTGCTGCATACGAAAATCGAAATAGTTTCGTACGTACTGACCTAATAAAACTCGTTTCTTGCCTAGAAAACGGTCCGCGCGAACCTATAATATGTAACAGGTTGAAACCTGCACGACGCGCCCGCCGCCAAACTAAAATGTAGGTATCGTTTGGCCGGCCGAATATTCGGCGGCCGGATACCGGATATTCGGTCGGTGATGAGGCCGAATATCCGGTATCCGGCCAAACAACTATCCGTTGCATCACTAGTTTAAAGACATCATGCTGTGGGACAGTTTCATTGAGGAAGACATCATACCTGACGAGATCAAGTTGACGCTACTCGACACGGGGAAACGGATCGATGAGACCGGAGATAATGACGATGAGGTATGTTTAGCTAGAGGTTTAAAGACATCATGCTGTGGGACAGTTTCATTGAGGAAGACATCATACCTGACGAGATGAAGTTGACGCTACTCGACACGGGGAAACGAATCGATGAGACCGGAGATAATGATGATGAGGTATGTTTAGCTGGAGGTTGACGGTTTAAAGACATCATGCAGTGGGATAGTTTCATTGAGGAAGACATCATACCTGACGAGATCAAGTTGACGCTACTCGACACGGGGAAACGGATCGATGAGACCGGAGATAATGACGATGAGGTATGTTTAGCTGGAGGTTTAAAGACATCATGCTGTGGGACAGTTTCATTGAGGAAGACATCATACCTGACGAGATCAAGTTGACGCTACTCGACACGGGGAAACGGATCGATGAGACCGGAGATAATGACGATGAGGTATGTTTAGCTGGAGGTTTAAAGACATCATGCAGTGGGACAGTTTCATTGAGGAAGACATCATACCTGACGAGATCAAGTTGACGCTACTCGACACGGGGAAAGGGATCGATGAGACCGGAGATAATGACGATGAGGTATGTTTAGCTGGAGGTTGACGGTTTAAAGACATCATGCAGTGGGACAGTTTCATTGAGGAAGACACCATACCTGACGAGATCAAGTTGACATTACTCGACAATTTAAAATGCAAATTAATATTATGCCGCTAATAAAATAGTGTTTCACATTTTGAAACTGCACTCAACATGCCGGAACCGACGACACGCTACCGTTCATGACTAGGAGGCTCGATATGCCTACAGCCTTCTTACCTGTCATTCCCAAAATCAAATTAAAAACGAATACTTAAATATTATAACTAAACCAAACTCCGGAAAAACGAAAAAAAAGGCCCCTTAAATGTAAGCTGCGCTAAGCTTTTGAAAATTGTTTGATCCGCAGTTTTTTAGGATTATTTTTCGTTTGTCGGCAGTGTGACGAGAATACAGTCAAGTACAGAACATGGTGTGGCATATGCGCCATTTGTGAGCGCATGTACGGGAGGTACCCGCCTAGAGACAAGGACCCGCCTGATGGGGTACATACCGCCTTTACACTCTCTCTAATAAAGCTCAAAATACGCGACAGACACTTACACTGCAACTTTACCTATAGAGCACACACTTACAATACCTACACATGCACGAATGAGGAAGAACACTAACTTTTTATCCCGGCAGAGGTCGGTAGGCGGATGATCTTTACTGTCAAACGTCAGATGTTTTTTACAACTCTCGGCGCCAAATTGGCCATATCGGTCTGAGACCGAAAGAATAAAAAAAAACTCGGCGTTTCCATTGGTGGAGGACCATCATCGAAAAAAAAAAAAAGATCATCCGATGCCAGCGCCTCTGCAAACAGCTTTGCGCGTGGCACCCCATTGCAAAGTTGCAGTGTTAGTGTCTGGCGTGTATTTTGAGTTTAAATCAAAAATGTAAACATGGAATTGTCAATAACTGTCAACGGAAAAAGTTAATAACAGCTGTCGCTTTCAGATGAATGTGTGAGTTTTTTGTTTACGTTTTTGGTGTAAGATTCTTAGACAGTATAGCTTCCTATAAAAGTATCTGTGTACCAACTATATCTCTATCCCTATTCCTTACTTGAGCGGTGTTGGTCTAGTGGTAGATACCCCGGCTTTCATTCTGAGAGTCGTGGGTTCGAATCCTGACCGACCGCGCACCAATGTCTTTTTCTTTAAGAAAAAGGTATGTGCGCTAATAACATCGCTCTTACGGTGAAGGAAAACATCGTGAGGAAACCAACATGTCCTAGGACTCACCACGGTCCGAAGACATGGGGTATTCAGTGTTTTCTATGTATCATATGTATGTATTTACAAAAAAAAAAAAAAAAAAAAGTATCATATGTAGTATATCCGTTGTCTAGTACCCATAGTACAAGCCTAGTGCTTAGTTTGGGGCTAGATAGCGCTGTGTGTAACGTCGTGCAATATTTATTATTTTATTATTTACTTATCCTTACTATTATAATAAATGCGAAATTAACTCGTGTCTATCTGTTACGCTTTGACGCCTGAACCGCTGAGCCGATTTTGAAGAATTTTGGTATAGAGAGAGAGAGCTGAAATAGATGAGACCTTGGAGAAGGACAAAGGCTACTTTTGATCCCGATATTTCTCCGAGACCCCGAATTATACTAGGGTGCAACTCTTCATAAATAAATTCGATTTGATTTGATAAATCAAAATGAAACTATCAATCGATTTTTCATTGTCTGTGTGTGGCATCTCTAATGAAGTTTTTTTTTCACAGATGGAGTTAAGTGATTTTACAATGATAGAAACAAAATTAGTCGTGCTGAGAGTTGACAAAGGATTGGTTGAAATACTGAATACGATAAGGGAGAGATGAATTTAAAAGACCTGACTGTAGTAATAGTAAAGGATGTCTCAATTAGAACGCACTTTTTTAATTCGAGTTTTTTCCCCTATGTAAATGGCAACCCTGAAATTTTACAGCTAGCACGTATGTTCTGATTGTTAATAATTAGAGCGACATATAAAAAACAAAAAGTACCTACACTAAAAATGTCCATATCAAATATTCCGTATCTTTTATTTTAATTGCTCACGGCAGATTTTTTTAAAATTCACCCCTTGCTCAATTTTTGAAGATGTACCTAGGTATTTTGCCTTTAAACTACTTCTGATGTTCATATCATTTTTTTAGGTTGTACTATTTTCTCGGCGTGATCAATATGTATAGGTAGACATGCAAACTTACAGCTTCTTAGTACCTACAAAGCGTCTCGGAGTTAAACCGCGGACAGACAGACAGACAGACAAACATGACGAAACTACTATGGGTTTCCTGTTAACTACGAAACCCCAAAAATGCGTTATTAATCGCCGTGAAACCCTTGTCGAAAACCACAAAAAATATACTTACTACAAATCAATCTACTTTTAAAAGTGCGTTCTTTTGAGTAAGTATTGTATTTTTGTAGAAAATGAATTCATATTTTAATATCATTCTAATTATATTTTTAGCTAATTTTAATAAAAGAGATTTTAAAGAAGTGACTTATGTTCTCATTTACTTATTTTAAAGTTAGTTTAACTACCTATTTTTTAGGTTTCGTAAGTACCCTAAAGGTAAAAATGCACTAAAAATGGGACCCCTTTGCTAAGACTCCACGCGTCTGTTTGTTTGTCTGTAACCAGGCTGTATCTCATGAACCGTGATAGCTGGACCGTTGACATTTTCACAGATTATGTTACCGCTATAACAACAAATAAGTAAGTACTAAAAACAGAATAAAACAATTTAATATTTATGTGGGGCTCATAAACAACCAACGTGACCAACCAACCTTCGTATGCGAGTTCGACTCGCACTTGGCTGGGTTTTTTTTTTGTCTAAGTACGTTGTCTCCTCTAATTATTACAAAGTAAAGCTTGGACCATGTTTGTTTTTTTGCTATAAAACTTTACTATGGGATGTTCCCAGTTGCATTGCTCTCGGGAACACGGGATCCGCTAAAGCTCCAGATTATTTGGGGTCGGCACAGTTGGTAAATTATCATTGGGCACACCTACTGACACCAACCTCTTGCCACGAATCTTACCTGCCACCGAGCGGGGAAAACTCCAGTCGATCGCTATATAGTCTGCCCAAAATCCTTAGTCGCCTTTTATGACACCGAGACGGGAAGAGATGGGGTAGCTCCAAGGAAGTTACATTTACTCTTCGAAGTTTCTTGGATAAGAGCTCATCTCACTTTATTAACTTTCACAATCACACACAGTCCAAATAAAACCGGTCAAGTGCGAGTCGAACTCGCGCACGAAGGGTTCCGTACCATTATCTATACTACAGATTTTGTTTTGAATGGTAAATTGCGGTTTACGATTTATGACGTTTTAAAAAAAACTTCCTACTGGATCTGGTTCAAACCAATTTTCGTTGGAAGTTTGCAAAGTAATGTACATTATATACTTTTTTTAGTCTTATCATTCCATTAATTAAGAAGTTACAGGGGGGGGGACCAACATTTTACCACTTTGGAAGTGTCTCTCGCGCAAACTACTCAGTTTAGAAAAAAATGATTTTAGAAACCTCAATATCATTTTTGAAGACCTATCCATAGATACCCCACATGTATAGGTTTGGTGAAAAAAATTTTTTTGAGTTTCAGTTCTTAGTATGGGGAACCCCAAAAAGTATTTTTTTTTTCTATTTTTATGTAAAAATCTTAATGCGGTTCACAGAATACATCTACTTACCAAGTTTCAACAGTATAGCTCTTATAGTTTCGGAGAAAAGTGGCTGTGACATACGGACGGACGGACAGACAGACAGACAGACATGACGAATCTATAAGGGTTCCGTTTTTTGCCATTTGGCTACGGAACCCTAAAAATAGGCTGTACACTTAAAGCTTTTTTGTCTGCCCCTTCGTATATATTAAAAAGATAAAAGTCAACGACATTTTGACGTTTGTAGTGTTGTAACCTTTTAGTAGGTTAATTTATCGACAAATGGCATGAGATTTTTTGGATTTCTTTCGGCCTTCTTCGGACTATAAATTAGTATAATTCATTTTGTATCAAGTATTCTATAAAACAGTCAAGTCGAAGGAGTCTTGTTTAAATGGGGACTAACAATTTTTAATCAAGAAAAGCTATCGAAAATGAAACAGTAATTCTCTCTGATAATATGTAATTAATTATAGGTATTATTTATAATAAAATACTACTAAAAATAAATCTATGAATGAACGTGAAATAAGAAATGTGTCATATAAAAAAAAACATGTTTATATCGAAATTAAAAACTACTTTATATATTATTATATGTGTATGTCGCTTCAAATGATGCTCTTTATAGTTAGTGAGACGAGGTCTCCCGTCCCATTAACTATAAATCAAGTTAGGTCAAGTGCTAGTTCTCGTTATCCTTAGACTTGGTAGCATAATCCATTATTCTTTTCAGTAAACACACGCGCGAGTCTAAGAAGGTTAATTAGTATTCACTCTAAACTAAATATTATGCAACGCTGATTTATTATATCTTATTTCCCTTATTAAAAACGGTGGGTGCACTTTAGAATCCTACGTCACGAATTTGTATAAAAAAAGACTTGTAGGAGATAGAGGAGAAAGAGGACTAACCATTATTGCTAGTTTTATGTTGAGCAATGAAAAAAAAATTTTTCATACATTTTTACTTGAACTTCGAAAAAAATATATGGATCACCCCGACTTGGATAGGTTAGGTTAATGTTAGAACATGATTACACGCAGCGCTTTGGCGAGCGAGCGAAGCGAGCGTGCCGCGGCAGCGGTCGCTAAAGCGCCTAATTCTATCTATAAATAAAACTAAGCTGCGAAGACTAAGCTGCTCCCAAAGCTGCGAAAGTGAGTGTCTGGTGCTGCGTTTTGTCACGCAAGGGCTGAGGGGCTGCTGCTACAGCCCTTGCGTCGCGCTGGAGCCCACACATATTCAAATTTTAGCAAAATTATAACCTCTAAATTATTATTATATTTATGGTATTTTTTAAATTACGCATCTGCTCAAGGGGGGAAGGTGTTAGGGGGGTTGTACAACACTCCCCCCCACCCCTCCCTACCTCCAAAATCGTGACGTAGGATTCTAAAGTGCAACCAAAACGGTTTCCAGTCATAATATTTTTACCTACACGATTCGTAGAATGATACCGAGCGAGGCCGATAGACGAGACTAGAAACTATCGATATTTACTACGCGGACGATAATCTCAACACTAAACAAGTTAAATGGAAGTGTTGACGGTTGAGTCGTTTTCTTTTCGGACTATTTTTGTACAAGCGTAAATACATGTGCCTAATGAAAAATAAACAAAACTAGACCGTTAACGGATACGTGTGGTGACATAATTATTATTTACCCGTGTTTCAATTTGATTTCGTTCTTCTACGAGACTTGGGACCATGGATTTCGACAGAGACCCCACCGATACGGATGGTAATTATTAAGTTTATTCATAAAACACCGCGTTGGTGTTCTAATTACCGTGTAGCTAAATGAATATTTGAGCTTTTCTTCCAGAGTATTCAGTGACTGCGACCCAAATATTTGACTATTGTGGTGTCGGTAAATCCGGCGTTTTGCACGTTGATTCACTGATGGAGAAATTCGCTCCATTCGTAAGAACTAACAAGTAAGTTATCAAATAACGTAGAACTTATTTCACGTGAGTTCAATCACATGGGACACATATTCCTGCTTGTCCCACCACAGTTTTCTTACTATAGGATGACCATTCACAAGTCTTCTATCTTCTATGGAGGCATGCTACATCTCAAACCTATCATGAAATGCTAGTGGTGAAACATACACTTTATAAATAAAATTTCATAAGTAGACATTATATTTCATCCTTAAAACCAGGAAGAAATAAAACCCTGCAAATAAAAACCATTGGCACATTGCCCCATAATAATAAGTAAATATTTATCAAGAAGTCAAGGTTTGTGCCTCAGTGATGTAATAATAGTCCACCGTTTTAGCCTTCCAAGGCCTCACAGAAATGTGGAAATTAAAAATGACTTTCTTGACCCTGTGATGTCACTTGCATATGAAAATATAATTAAATTCCAGCTGAACCATCTCCCACCCACACACTCACAAACTAAAACATTTTATATTACCTACACATACTAACATAGAAATATTTTAAAAGAGAAATGCACACAATACAACAAAAATAAAGGATTGGGTACAATTACAAATTTCACAGCATGAGTTTCCTACATGCCAATGGCCTAACGTAAAGTCACTTGGTCATGAAAATTGAGAGAAGTGGGTTTGAGTCCCACCTTACGTTACCTTAGATTGTGTTATGTATTTTTTCTTTTCTTTATTTAAAACTCATTACAATATTGTTAAACCAACGTGTTTACATTTAAATTATAACAGATATTCAATCTGCCATTACAGAGCTGAGTTCTCATATTTGAAGAATCTCCTGGACCCTGATGAGAGTAACCCGGAGATAAATGTGACCAAATTGGCAAGCACACTGCACAAATACAGTGAAAGCCAGAAAACCAAGATTGATCTTGATGAAAGGTATATAGTTATTTTTAACTGTGCCCTGCGGTTTTAACCATTTAAGTTACGATCCCCCGGGAATATTGGAATAAAAAGTTCTTAGCCTATGTGTTATCTAAATCTCGGCTATCTGCATACCAAATTTTATCGCA
Source organism: Idaea biselata (assembly GCA_958496205.1). Taxonomy (NCBI): domain Eukaryota; kingdom Metazoa; phylum Arthropoda; class Insecta; order Lepidoptera; family Geometridae; genus Idaea; species Idaea biselata. The sequence goes on from OY292395.1 coordinate 2,816,993, forward strand.
ATTGGTTCAGTAGTTTTTATGTGAAGCATCGTTTATTATATTAGTAGGATTATGATATATTTAACTGCTTGACCCCTGCCTGATACCTCATCATGCAATGTTCCATACAATTTGGCAAAATTCGAATTTTACTTGGGCAACTGCCGTCTGACCTCCCAATCCCGAATGGAAAGTCTGGCTGATACCAACCCTTCTGAAAGCAGTTTACCTGCCAGTTTACGAGGGAAAACTCCAGGTGTGCTAGTGTCTTCCAGATCCCTTAGTCGCCTTTTACAACACCCACGGGAAGAGATGGGGTGGTAACCCTACTCTATGTCGGGGCCACACGCCCCAAAATCTTAGGTTTGGGGGTTTACTTATATTGCTGCAGATGTGATTCTAGTACATTTTTAGGTTATTTTCTCATTGTTATGTGCTTCTTACATTTCAGCTTTAATTTAAGAAACGGACAAGCTCCGCAGGATTCTGACTCTGGAATATCATCAGATGGTAAGCCAAACATCCTCCATTTTTTCATAATATGTCTCTGATCTGAACCTTAACTGTAGATAAGACAACAGAAAACAGGCAGTTGTAAACAGCCATTGCGGTAACGCTATCGCAAACTCAATGCTGCTAGCTAAAACAGCGGTAGACTAAAAATGTTTAATATAACTTTAGTTTTTTTTAATCAGCATCATGAAAAGCATGAAAGTCTTGTATATTTCTGGCAGGTCTCCAGCTGATAGAAGAGCTGCAATGTGAGCTGAAGGAGAAGGAGCTGCTGGCACACAAGCTGCGCAGTCAGCTCGACTACATCGACCGACATCACGAGGAAACTATCGTGGGCTTGATCGCTGAACGGGATGCTTTGAAGAAAACTCTTAACATGTTCGTATTTAGATATAACTAAACATTTTGTTCACATTTAGTAATAACTAAACAACTTGTTCTTGCGGGTAAGTCATTTGAAGAGAGAAATTATTATAATGTTTCAAAAAATCTTACTCGGCTAGATTCGAACTCGGGACTACAAGCTGCAACAAAATTGTACAAGTTATTTAGATAGTTCAACACCTGAATTAACATATATAGTCTACATTTTATCCCGATTATTGTACAAGATACGGGATCGATCGGTAAAACCGCGGGGCGTTGTAATATTATAAATGCGAAAGTTTAGTTTAGATGTTTGGGTGTGTGTGCACTGTGCATCAACCAAGCTATAAGCAGCTGAAAGGATTTGGCTGAAATTTATAGTCTGGATGAATACATATAGTTTACTTCATCCCGGTATTCCAACGGCAACGGGGCACAGCTAGAAGTAACAACTGCTCTGTTATCTCAGTGTCCGTGAAGAGAACAGCTCGCTGGTGGCAGTCCGGTCGGAGTACGAGGAGGCTATGGAGCGCGCAGCCGGCGCGGAGAGCGCGCGGGTGCGCCTCGCGCGGGAGCTGGCGGCGGAGCGACGCCGCGCCACAGTGCAGGCGGACCAGGTCGCCGCGCTCGAGGGGGATGTAAGTACCATGCTACCTTACAGAGAGTTCGGTCAGAAACCAATGTCCGTATTGTAGATTGTATGCCTAAAGAGAACACTATTATTCCGGTGAGAGTGCTTTCTGAATCCAGATGGGAGCGAAGGATTCTAAAGTAGAAGTAGTAGAAGTAGCAAGGTCCCAAGCATAGTGAGAGATTCTTAATTGAAAGGATTAATTAAAATTCTTCACATTGAGAAGAATAAAATAGGGCTAGTTCTTTTCGAATAGATGGCATGAAAACGTTATTTTCGTTTCGCTCAGCGCGACTCAATAAGACAATAACAAACATGTCAAGTCAATCTTTGGTTTCGAGCATTCTGAATTCCCCTACAAATCTGAGGGGGTATTCAGAGAGCATCGGTCTGGAACCGAAGATCACAATCGTATCTCCCCTCAATATGACAATAACAAGGCACTGTCATTTCCAGCATCTGTTTTGGATCGAGGGCTGTGTGATTGAGTGTTATTCGCTTACCCTTTGCGGTAAAAAATAGAAATCATTTATTCGCAACCAATTTTATAAATAAGCGTTTTTACTGCGTGTTTCCATAACTAGCCCTAACAGGGCGTTTTGTTTTCAATGTTTTCCTTCACCGTAAAAGCGACCCTCGGCAAAGTCAGGGTAAATAACTACCACTACATTAACACCCCTTCTAATCATGTTTCCCTCATTTGTCCCCAACAGAAACTGACCCTACAAGAGCTGCTATCAAAGTCCAAAGACGAATGCCACCGCATCAACGAGATGTATGCCTCGAGGCAGTCATTCTTACTGGAACAGAACGAGGCGTTGAAGGCGGAGCGCGCTGACCTCGCGGCTAAGGTCCAGGACTTCGACGATTATACGCAGCAGATAATTAAGGAGAAGGTAATGTCACCGCATACACGAGAGGTATGTCTCGAGGCAGTCGTTTACTGCCTCGAGGCATATACACTTTTACTTATAAATAAATACATTCTGTGAACAACACACAGCGCCATCTAGCCCCGTGGTAAGCTACTAAGCTTGACTTATGACCTTGACTTGGCTTGACGTTTGAGATAAACCTCGTGTAGCCCCGGCATAGAATAGGGTTACCTCATCTTTTCCCGTGGGTGTCGTAAAAGGCGACTAAGGGGTCTGAGGGAGACTAGCAAACCATAAGTTCTCTCTGCACGGTGGCGGATAAACTGCTTGGTCCCTAGGAGAGTTGGTGTCAGGCAGCTGCCGACCGTAAAAACATTGCCAAATCTATGTGCAGAAGGTATGGTCAATGATGACTTACCTATTGAGCTACTATGAGCTCCCGAGAGGGATGCAACCGGGAACATAGGTGACCTTACATCTACTAGCTAGGTAACTAAATAAATCTAGCCCCTAAAGCAAGCAAACCCAGTTCTCTAATACCTACGCATATATGTTATAGCGTCCCCAGCTATGACCAGCAATGGTATAAAGAGCTGCCGCTGTACCGTCAGGCCACCCCGAGAGCCAACCGTCCCCTGACGGTTGCCCGGTTAATCTGATTGGAATGGAAACGGTTGATCTGTCTATAACAGATACGGATCTGTTATAGACAGATCGTGTCCTCAAATGCTAGATTCGGTCCAATAAGAGCCAATAACAATGAGCCCACTACCTCCCCAGCTGCTCCTAGAGGTGGAGCTGAAGGACTCCCTCAGCAAGAGCAACCTGCACGCGCACGCGCTCGGGCGCCTCGACCGCTCCATCGACGTCAGCTACAGCGACGACCACGTACTAGAGCAGCTCGACTCTCTCACCGCGGACAGCAGGTTCGCTACAGGTAACTCGTTCTTGTGTACCACCGTGTAGCCTAGGGTTTTTTTAATTTCGGTCTGAGACCAATATGGCCAATTTGGAACAGCCAGGGTCAAGTTCTAGAATATTTAAAGTTTCTTCTTATTATAGTTTTGGCGTCGTACATCTTGTGCCAGTATCAAGTATTTTAAATGAAATTAGCCCGACCGGGCTCATAGTTTCAAGTGAGAAGCTATGGTAAAGCGGTGGCAACTTCACCATAACCTTCAAGGAGCTTTGGAGGGAACCAAAAGAAAGTCCATGTTTAACACTCATTTTGTTTTCACTACACTTGTGCACATTCACGGAACTAAATTGAATAAGATTGCACTAAAATTACACAATTTAACTGGGTTGACAATATATTTTAACAAAAATAAAATTGGAGCACGACATGTTGTGTCCGCGTTCCCGTCAAAACTCCAACCTAGGGTTATGAACCTCTTTTGTACAGTCGGATTAACAATAAGATGTCCAGGGGTCAAGGGGATGAGTGTGTGTAAGGCATATTGCGTTATATATGCCTTACGCACACATCGTCCCAAGAGATTTAGGCTCATGATAGCGCCTCTATTATGAACCTCTCAACAAAAATGTCTTGGTAAATGACATTTAAAATGTGTTGATTTTCGGAAAAGCGTTGTTCATTGTAGGGTTCTGTTTTCGAAATATTGAACTTAAAGACCATAGTGAATACGAAATTAAACTCATTTTCGGTATCAAAATTGCGTTGCTATGAAGTCCGAAAGTGCCTTTCAAAAAATCTAAATGTAAAAAAGTAACGCAGTAAAACCGAAAAATGAGTTTAATTCCATAAAAAACATTGTATATGTCTAACTACTTTTACGCAGCATGCGATGCTTTGCTATTTCGCATTTTTACTACAAAAACCATTTTCCTGTTACAATTTCCATTTCTATAATGCTTTCTTCTTGCCCGCTTCTTAATACCTTATTCCTTCCATATAGAAAATCGAATATTAAACGAAGATTCGTTCCTAAACGTTCTGAAGGAAGACCAAGGGCGAGCTACCAACATCTCTCTATTTGACGAAATAAGGCTCAGTTTCTGCAACAGATCGCGTCTTAACTTCACCGACAACAATCATTGCGAACGATGCAATATGAACAACTCATTTTCGACTATCGGCACCCAAACAGACGAAGGTTTTAACGAATTTAAACCCTGTATCGAAAGCGAAAAGGTTCAAAATCAAACGACAGAAACACAGACTGATTTTACTCTTACAACGGATGAAATAAACTCTCAGATTAAAAGCTTGACTACAATAGAAACGCAGACAGACGATTATATACCTAATGTGGTCGAGAAGAAAGTCGAAGTTTCTTCAATAAGTATTCAAACAAATGATGTCAAAGTTGTCGATGTGGGATTTCAAACTATCGGCAGTTTATTAGAACGGCACATAGTTCGCGTCGTCCGTAAAACTAAAACTAAATCATTAAATGGTAAGAATACAGTAGAAACTCAGACAGAAGAAATTGAACCCTATTATAATAACAATAACGTTGAGTTTGGCCCGTGTTACGAATGCGAAAAAGCACATAAATGGATAGCAAATTTAGAAAATAAGATTGCGACTTACCAAGCTCTGTTTAGTGACATGGAAAGTAACTTGGATCATCTACAAAAGTTAGCCGATGAAGAAAAGTCGAAGAAAATGTCCCTTGAAATTTTGATAGAAGAGTGTAAAGCCAAAGTCGATGTTTTAGAAGCAGCTTGTGAAGCTCAAAGCGGTGTTCTTGATAGAATAATACCAGCAACATGTTGCGCTACTTGCCAGACGGAAATCGGTAAATTGTGTTGCCAAAAAGTATATACTTAATTTTGGTGTAGTAATATGTATAAATATTATTACATAACGGGGTATTTACCATGTTTTAACTTGTTTTTTGACGGAGCTCGATATTTCGCCAGTAATACCCCGTTATGTAATAATATTTGTAGTGAAAACAACCATGTAAGTTTAAAATCGTATAGTTATGTATAGTAGATTTTGTAGAAGTACAAGGTATTTGCAGGTATTTTGTTAGTTTTTAAACTTACACTATTTCTGTCCATTATTTACGGGTCTAGATCGAGTTTATAGATAATTTTAGATTTAAAATTTTGTCTGCTCGCGACCATGGCCGGTGTAACCGGTGTAATTTCTTTGCGGAAATGTCGAGGTTGGCATTTAATAAAATGTCGAGGTTGTTCACACAAAACACCACAAGATGGCGCTACTAGTCTTCAATATTCATAAATCCAGAATTTATAAAGAAAAGAATCATTTTAATTAGGAAGTTTTATTGAACGAAAGATGACTTGATTGACTGCCATATTGGTTTTACAAATTTAGATTTATGAATATTGAAGACTAGTAGCGCCATCTTGTGGTGTTTTGTGTGAACATGCCGCCCACCAAGAACCCCCAGTTCTTCTAAAGACATCATTTCAATGTTTAGGTAATGGTATCAACTTGGAGACTGGTCTCTTTATAATAGAAGTTTTACATTTGAGAGTCACAACTCTCACGTGGCCATCAGCACCGACGTGTGTATTTAAAACTCTAGCAAGAAGCCACTTCGTTGGTGGTAGATCTTCTTTGATAATGACCACATCGTTTACTTCAGGCCCTTCAATTGTATTATGCCATTTGTATCTCTGTTGCATGGTGTGAAGAAATTCTTTCGACCATCTTTTCCAAAATTGTGTCATCATCCGTTGTACTTGACGCCATCTGTTCAGTGGACTAATGTGTTCGTCTGGATCTATTTTTTCAGGTATGGTTATAAGGGGTTCGCCAACCAGAAAATGTGCAGGTGTTAAAGGAGCAACATCATTAGGGTCATCACTGATCTGACAAATAGGTCGTGAATTAAGACAAGCTTCGATTTGTGTTAAGAGTGTTGTCATCTCTTCAAACGTCAATGTGGAATCTCCGATTGTCTTTACTAAGTGTGTTTTTACTGACTTGATTCCCGACTCCCACAGGCCACCGAAGTTAGGTGCTCTGGGCGGTATGAAATGCCATGTGGTACCGTCGTTACTCAGCAATTCTGCTACTTCTTTTAGCACACTATTCATGCTGTTGTTTAACATTTGTGTAAGTTCTCTTGCGGCGCCGACGAAATTCAAACCGTTGTCGCTATATAGACTGGCGCAGTGGCCACGTCGTGAAATGAACCTCCGGAATGCAGCAAGGAAAGCATGTGTGGTTAAGTCACTCACCGCTTCCAGATGGACGGCCTTTGTCTTCATGCAGATGAAAAGACAGATGTAGCCCTTGTGTGACTTCTGACCTCTGCCCTTAGATATTCGCATCTGAATCGGACCGGCAAAGTCTACTCCAGCTGTCTCAAAAATTCTGCCTGGGTTGATACGTACACTTGGAAGTTGGCCCATAACTGGCTGTATTGTTGTACCTCTGTGCCGCAGACACACCACACACTCTCTGTTGTATTTTCTGACGAGTTGTCTCATTCCGATAATCCAGTAGCGGCTTCTTAAGTAATTCATCATTAGTGCCGCACCTCCATGTAGCAGTCTCTCGTGTGCATCACGGATTATCAATATTGTCAGATGACTATTTTTTGGAATAATTACAGGATGTTTGTGTTGGTAAGATAATTGAGACGCATGTATTCTTCCACCCACACGTAGAAGTGAATCTTTGTCGAGGTAAGGTGATAAACTAATTAATTTACTTTTTCTTTGTATTATTTTTTGTTGTTTTAGTTCGTGTATTTCTTCTGAGAACTCTTGTTCTTGTATTATTTTAATGCAAGTGTCTAATGTTTTTCTCATTTCTTCACTATTTAGGTATGTATTTTCTTTGTCTTTTTTATAACTAATGTTTTTATTTGATTTCAGGTGCAGGAATCGCCGGCAGTAGCTGAGGACCCTTATCATTCTTTGAAGGTTAGAAAATCTGTTCCAGATGGGTTCCTCTTCTTGTATATGAAAGACTTGTATTTTTTGTTTTCTTTCTTCTAATTTAGTTACAGGTATATTAGTCTTCTTTTTAGGGTTTAAGTTATGTAACCAGCTAGGACCTGTCCACCATATATTTTTGTCTTTCAGTTCTGATGGATTAACTCCACGCGATGCAAGATCAGCGGGGTTTTCTATTGAAATGACATGATACCAGCAGTCGTTGTTTAATCTGTTTTGAATTTCAGAAACCCGGTTTGCTACAAATGTTTGCCATTTAGTGGGTTGGCCTTCTATCCAAGCTAGTACCACCATGGAGTCGGTGTAAGCATATATTTTTTCTTTTGGTATTTTTAACAAGTTTGCAGCTTCTGATAATAATCTCGACGCTAAGACTGCCGCACATAATTCTAATCGTGCTATTGAGATCTGTCGTAGCGGAGCCACCTTGGTTTTGCTTTCTAAAATGTTGATGTGGACTCTGTCTTCTACAATCACTTTTATATAAACGACTGCGGCGTATGCCGCTGTTGAAGCATCTGCAAAGCCGTGTAGTTCTACTGTTACATTGCCAGTGTTGATATATCTTTCTATTTGTATAGTTTGTAAATCAGGTAGTTGTTTTTTGTAGGTTATCCATTCTTCTTTTAAATTGACAGGTATTTCTTCATCCCATCCACAGGTACAGAGCCATAGTTTTTGTATTAGTATCTTCGCCTTTACTATTGCAGGAGCCAACCAACCAAATGGATCGAAGAGACGAGCTACTTCGGACAGGATACTACGTTTAGTGATTGGTGACTTGGATTCTGGTAAATTGATGTAGAATTTGAATTTGTCGTCTTTTCTGTCCCAGGAAAGGCCTAATATTTTGATAACTTTGTCGAATTTAATTTCAAAAGGTTGTAGGTTTGTCTTTGTTGCAGATATGTGTTCTAATACTTTGTCATTGTTGCTTGACCATTTTTGAAGTTCAAATCCAGCGCTTTGCATCATTGAATTTATTTGTCTGTATATTTCTAAAGCTTTTTGTTCAGTTTCAGCTCCGGTCATGAGATCGTCCATGTAAAATGACTTGTTTACGATTTCAGCTGCAAGTGGATAGTTTTTTCTTTCATCACTTGCTACTTGTTGTAGGGTACGAGCTGCTAAGTATGGTGCCGCAGCTGTACCAAACGTTACAGTAAGTAATTTATAGTATTTTAAATTCTCATTTAGTGAACTTCTCCACACAACTCTTTGGTATTCTGCATGTTTGTCAGTAACAAGTATCTGTCTGTACATTTTTATAATGTCACTAACCAGTGCTATTTTGTATGTTCTCCATTCCATGATCAAGGTTCTTAAATCTCTTTGTACAACAGGTCCGGTTAACATTGCATTGTTAAGTGAATATCCCTTGGAGCCCTTTGCTGAAGCATCGAAGACAACTCTCACTTTTGTTGTATCTCTATCTTCTTTGCATACCGCATGATGAGGTAAGTATATGGCTTTATCATTTTCTTCTTTAGTTTCTCTCATGTGTCCAAGGTCTATATATTCTTGTATGACCTTTGTGTATTCTGTTTTTAATTGATCATTGTATTTAAATTTTCTTTCAAGTTGTAAGAATCGGGATGTTGCAATTTCTTTTGTTTTCCCGACCTTCTCTGTAGGTTCTACATCTTCTTTGAAGGGTATGTATACCTTGTATCTTCCAGATTCAGTTCTGGTTGTTGTATTTTTGTAAATGTCTTCACATTTTTGTTCATCATAAGTGAGTTTTCTTTCTGTTGTAAATATTTCATTTTGTATTTCCCAAAACCTTCTTAAAATATAATTATCGCATAGACATACATGCATGCTAATAATCATTTGTTTTTCTGTTTCAGGTTGTTTTCTACTAGTGTCTCCAGATATTATCCAGCCCAGGTGTGTGGATTGTGCTACGGTGGACCCGGACGGATTCTTTAACAAGCCAGCTTCAATAATATGACAGAAGACCTCAGCTCCTAGCAGTAGGTGTATTTTGTTAGGTACCTCGAAACCTGGATCTGCTAGTGTAATGTTTCTAAGCTCGGGCCAGTCAGACATCTTGACTTGTTGTGTAGGTAAATTGTTTGTTATTTTGTTCAATACATATGCTTTGACTTGGATAGTGAAGTTTGTTTTAGTTCTAGAGTGTAATTCAACTTCAACCATACTTCTAGTTTGAAGTGACTTTCCTCCACATCCAGCGACCACACCGTGTATTTTCTCTCGTTTCAAACCCAGAGTTTGGACGAGGTCTTCGGAGACGAATGAGGCCTGTGATCCCTGATCAATGAGTGCACGGTAAGAGTGTTTTGTCCCATGACGTGAAGTCACATCTACCAATGCAGTTGCAAGTAATACTTGACCAGGTTGTTCTACAAAATTGGACACTATTGTTTTCTCATCTTTCTGTTTTGCTTCTTTTGTCGGTTCTTTTCTTTCAGGATGGACCAAAGAATGGTGTTTTTTATGGCAAATTCGACAGGAGGTATTACGTCGACAGTTACTCGCAGAGTGATTTGGGATTAGGCAGTTGAAACACAGGTTTTTTCTTTGTACAAAATTACACCGTTCTTGGTATGTCAGCTTAGCAAACTGTTTACATTGATAGATGTAATGATTCTCGTTACAGTATGTACAGGCTACAGTGTTGACTTCTATAGCAGTATGAAATGATTTTGCTTTCACTGATTTAGATTCTACCATTTCTATTGACATGAAGCGATCTTGAAGAAATGTTTTCAAATTTTCAAATGTAGGGTAATCTTGATTTGAACCAGTATGTAGCTCCCACTGTCGATGTGTGGTTGTATCTAACTTGGTAACAGTCATGTACACAATAATTGCATCCCAAGCTTCCGTAGGAAGTTTCAATTTCTTCAGCGAGCTTATACATTCAGCCGTAGTATCAATTAGTTGTTTGATTTGTGATGGTGACTCTGAAGTGATTTGTTTTAATGCAAAAAGTCTTTGAAAAATGCAATTTGATAAATACTTTTTGTTGTTGTATCTGTTCTTAAGTGTAGACCATGCTAATTGATAATTATCAGCCGTGATGGATATTGTTCTCAATAATTGTTCTGCTTCACCAGTGACCGATGTCTTCAAATAATGTATTTTTTGTATCTCTTCCATGTTTTCATTGTTGTGTACTAATGATTCGAATATATCATGAAATGAAGGCCAGTCTAGATATTTGCCTGAAAAACTAGGTATTTTCATCGCAGGCCATTCTGTAGTTTTGTGTATTTTTTGTATATTTACTGATTTTTGTTCGGGTTTAGGTGTCATTTTGGATATCGCTTCTCGTAAATCACTCTTGTAATCAATGTAAGTTTCTTCACATTTATCGTATAGATCAGTTGAAAAGTAGGTAATAGCAATTCGGCTTTCTTTACTGATGTTAGCTATCAGGTGTTCATGCCCTGCTTTAAATGCTTGCCAAGTTTTTTCCAAAGTTTCTAAACGGGTGTCTAAATAAGTTAATGTTATTCGTTCCTTAGGTGATTTTTTATAATTTTTCAGCCCTTTAGTAATTTGTTCATTTCTCTCTTCTTGAATTTGGATAATTTGAAGTATTTTTTCCATATTAAACGATATTAATAACTTAGAAGTCGAACAGGAACAATATTGAAGGTTGCGCCAAATAGCTTAATTTTCGTGTACAAAGATCCGTCTAAGTAACGCCGTTTGAGGTTCACTTTGGTTTGTTTACTTTTTAAAGTTTACGTAAACAATGGTTAATAAAGTTTCTTTGATAACTATTGATTGAATATTGTTTATTATTGTCCACTTTTACACTGAATCCACACTGAATTTAATCACTTTTTGGAAAAAAACTGATAGTCTAATAATTTATTTTTGTTTACCCACAATTGAGTGAAAAAATGTTAATTGTACAAAGTTCATCGAATTTTACACTGAATTTACTAAATATCAACTAATTAATTGTTTTCACTTTGTTATTATTATCCGTTTTTCACAATTATATAGTTTTATGAAGGTTTATGCACGAAACTTGTTTAAACTGACTGTTTGTTTGCACTGGTATTGTTCGTCACTTTACTTTATCAATTACACAGTAATTCACGATAGACTGTTCGATTTAACACGTAAACCACATCCGAGCGAGAAGGACCAATTTTATGGCTACAGAATTCCGCGATTTGGTCCAGAATTTATAAAGAAAAGAATCATTTTAATTAGGAAGTTTTATTGAACGAAAGATGACTTGATTGACTGCCATATTGGTTTTACAAATTTAGATTTATGAATATTGAAGACTAGTAGCGCCATCTTGTGGTGTTTTTGTGTGAACAAGGTAATTTAAAATATAAAATTAT